>BMAW01027467.1:0-7500 GCA_019974015.1 Nephila pilipes | reverse complement strand
AAAAGTTTTAACATATATTCCTATTGTTTTGTGATACATCTTAGTTATTCTTTTATATTCAAATAATAATTTATATAGAGTTTTGGAAATACTCTTTTGCACCCGTTTTTCTTTTCATTTCATTCATTTATTATTTATCCCTTTAATTTATTCCTCAGCACAGCAAAAAATCTGCGGCTTTCAGATTCAATTACGTATATTATTTAAGCCAATATATTTGAGTTTTATCACCTGTAGTAAACAATACATAGAAATGTGGTGATCAAGAAAATACAAAGTGGAGTTAAATAATTTATACTAGTTCATTATATAACCGAAGAACTATGATAAATACTTTGGATTTGTTCTTACTTTAACTTTGTAACAAACATTTTATAAACATATTAGTTTAAAAGAAGTGCCGAAATTATAAAATCGCATTTTTTTTTGTGAATGTCAAAGTGCAAATCCCCAAACCAAAACAATGTCTTCAACAAAGCTACAGTTAATTTGAAATAATCTCTATACTCCTAAAAAAGAATGACTTGTTGACAAAAGTCAATTATTTTTAAATAAATAGTTATAAAGCAGAATTAATGAATACGAACGACACATTTTTAAAATACCATTTCATGAAAAGAATCTCTAACAAGCTTATTTTAATCCTCATTCGATGCAGTAGAATATTGTTCATTCAACTCTTTTTATTTTTTATTGTGACATATACAGGTTTATTTTTATGAAAAAAATTCTAATTTGATATTGAGCTGCTATGTTTGAACATTGTATTAATGAGTAAAAACAGCTGCATTTTTAGATTATTCACACGTAAATTTATTTTAATTGTGAATGATCGTACTGAAACAAATAGAAATAAATATAAAAGACATCTCTACATCAATATTTGCCTTTCAAATCCCAACTTTATTAAGATTCGAGTTTTATCAAGTTAAATTGCAGGCTGAATTACTTATTTTTAAGTTTATTTTTCTAGAATTTCTAGTAAGAACATTCAAATCGTTCTTAAGTAATATAGTTCACTTTAGTTATAGTTTTGAAACAGTTTTATTTTTATGTTCCGTATTTTCATTTCTTTGGGTAAAATAAACATGATTTTATTTAAATTATAGAAAGGTATTTTTCTCAAGGTATATTGCTTACAGTTTGCAATAAAAATTACATTTCATTAATTTAATTAATGCCAGGTTATTGACGAGGGTCTCCCAATAGTATGATGAGGAAATTTAATAGGGAAGAGTCAGTTCCCGGGATGTCTTCGTAACTTGGTAGAGGTGCAAAATTATAAGGTATGTCGCCAATAGCCCTCATGTTGTTACTCAGTGAAACATTAATAAACAATCAATCATTCAATCATTAATGCTGGGTTCCGTAACGTTACGAGGTTTACTGGCTATGGACCACGCACTTTGAATCACGGTCATGTAACAAGGACGAGACCTAAGCTGACATTCTCCTCTCTTAATTTCCACATTCTCTCAACGCGACAGACGTAACGTACACGATTTGTCTTTAGCATCAGGAGATATTTAAGCCCACCTCTCAACTGAAGCATCATCGACCATGAATATGTAATCATAATTAATCGTCACTATTTTTCTATTATCTGATTACATTATTATTTTTTATAAGAGCATTCTTTTAAGAATTTAATTATTCTTAAAAATCATAAATGGAGTAATTTGTGAAAGGTTTCAGGAGCAGAACATTTCTTTGATAAGCAAATTCGACAAAATCTTTCATTCAAAATGCAAAAAAGAAATTAAAAAAATTAATAAATCTAAGATTAATAAATATTTAAAAAAACGTTCCTTACAATTGGTAATTTTTAACTCTATGGAGATAGGGAGAATTCTGCGTGAATTGATCTCTTAAAGGAAATTGAGAAAAAAAATACATCACAACCTTAGAGAATATTCAGATCATTGTTTCCAATTATTATTTATTTGTTGTCTAACGTGATAAAATGCAGAAGAAAATATTTTTAAGATCGATTTTCATTCTCTGTTCCTCACATAAAAAAATGCTAACAACATTCATGCTAGCGACACTTAAATAACATCAATAGCTGAGATGGCTCTTGCAACTATATTCCTTTCGGACTCGGCCTGAGTTTCAAACTAAACAGCATTAACCCCCACTCCTCCCCAAAGAAAGTTCTAGGGATGTTTAAATTCGGAGAATGTATGGACTAAGCAACCAGTCTACCATTCCCAATCTATTGTTGACCAAATGCCGCAATTCCAACTTTTGCACACAAATCACTCGTGACTTACCCTTAACCCTGCTACTGCTCTGCAGTTGTTGAGTTGTTCGCGCATTGACATTAACCCATCCATTAACTAATTGTATACCTTTCAATTCTGATTTTATTAACGTCACACTAGAAGCAACACGACGGCTTTTGACGGCAGACCTCGTAAATTTTTGAACTTCGGTCGAGTGATGAGGGCGACACCTTCCTTACCTATCATCCACACCATTGGGAGGACTTTGAGCCTTGACAGATTTAAAATGCTTCAGCTTCTGCTACACTGTGGATCTTTAGTACTGCCAAGGCTCGAGCCCACGATTCGACGAAATCCACATGGCCGCGAATACGTGACCGTGACCACTAAGCTACCGTTACCTCATACTAATAAGAAAAATTGTTAATTTTGTCTCCTTGAAATGTTTAAAATATATTGTTAAGGAAACACTTCGTTGGTTCAAATTATACATCTACATACTTTTTCAAAAATTATTAACAATGCCTTTTTTTTTGAATTTTTTAAAAAAACTTGTATGTTAAGAAAACACATTGGCGGCTCAAAATATATACATATATACTTTACTATAAATTTTTATTCCGTCTTTTTAAAATTTTTGAAAATCTATTATAATTAACATATACTTCGTTGTATTAAATTATACGTATAAATTCCTTATCGAAATTGATCACTTACACATTTTTACTAAAAATGATTAATTGCACACTTTTGAAACTATTAAAACCTCTTAAGTTATTTCTTATTTTCGTTGGCTCAATTCCCTCATAAATCTACTTTACCACAAATTATTAGTTGCATCTTATTTAACATTTTTAAAAATCTGTCTATGTTAGGAAAACACTAAGTTGGCTAAAGTTTTGGTATATCTATTTTCTGAAAAATTATTTAACATATATTTTTGTAATTCTTAAGAATATATAATGTTTAATAAACACTTCATTGATTCAAATTACATAAATACCTGCCTTATCAAAAATTATTAATTACACCTTTTTAGGATTTTTAAAGCTCTACTACGTCGAGAAGGCATTTTGTCGGCACAAATCTCATATACCTATTTTACCAAAACTGATTAACTACGCATTTTTTCCCAATTTGAAAAACTTAATTAAAGGCTTGAAAATTACAGACGTAAGGCTACCGCTCTTCACTTAAATAAGTTTAATTAAATTCCCCTGTTCACAGATGATATATAATCAAAGCAATTTCCGAGATATAATCTGATTGTTATGATACCGCAATCCATCAGTGGTATCTCCTACAGAATATAATATATGTATTATCAATCCTTTCATTAATGTTTAGATACTCTAAAGCACAACTGAGCTCTTGAATTAAATTTAGACAGTCATTTAAGCGATTCTCTTAGCTGGCAGGGTCAGCTGGGACAGATGCAATGTCACGATGCGATTGAGACTCAATTGAACCTGTAACTCACTCGTATTGTAAGCAATGATTGCATAAATGCATAAGGCATAACCAGTTGTTCCCGAACTGGGAGAGTCGATATTAACATTAATATATACGAAGGTTAACATAATTATCGTGGGTAGTTTGGGGAGATTGGTAATATTAGGCATTACGTGGTATTCTGAATTTTATTTAAAGGATGATCTATCGAAGTCTTCTGTCATCTAGTAATGCAGCTGAGGTAGCCCAGATCGGTAAAATTCGAGTTCGAATCCTTATTCTACCAATTATGCATAGAGGATATGGGCTTCAGAGTCTTCTGAGAGATAATATTATGATAGGAAATCGACAATTTTAGCTTCTAAAGGAAAGAAAAAAAATCTTTAATAACTATATTTTTCATCATAAGAGCTGTAACGATGTTTGAAACTTATTTCCCTACAACTATATTTCTGAAATGTGAGCTATAACTTAACTTCTAACTATCTTAGAGACAAATGCAAACCATTTTTGAAATCTTAAATAATAAAAAGTAATAAAGGAACTTTCAAAAATTTTCACGAAAATGTGACAATTGAGTAGACACTTACCTCAAGGGGAAAGGAATAAGGGTAATGATATGGGAGATATAGATATATGGGAGATTATATATAGATATTGAGAAGAATTAGTGACGAAGAAGAGAAGACGGAACAGCAATAATAAGAGATTATAAATATTTAGAGGAATCAACTGAGAATTACCTCAGTAGCAGCTTTAAGACCTGCTCTCACTTCATTGTAAGAACGAAAAAAATGTCTCTTAAAGTTTTCTTCAATTTATAGCTAGCCCTTTTGTTGAATGAAATCAAACAGTTAATCAATCTGTCAATTAAAAGAAAGAATAAATATTTACTCGATTTCTTATACTGAATCTTGATTTTGGGAATTCTATTTTATTGTGATAACTCAAATTCGTTCTAGTAGCAAATTTTGAGATGATAATGATATCTAAAGTCATAGAAGAAAATATGTTTTTGAAATTTAAGATAATGGAAGCGAACAAGTAGTCTACATTGATATGGCCATAGCACTATAAATGGTTGCATCAGTTTTCGCAGATTTTTATTCTTATTTTCGCGACAGGCTTTTAGTAGAGCATGAATACACTTTCAGACACATAAGTTTGTTTATTCATAATAAATAAACTTTCTTCTGTCAATTTGTTATTCTATTCTAAATTTTGTATACTTATTCTCTAAAAACACAATGTTATAAATACATCAAAAAATAAAATATAAATCCTGTAATATCACAGATCCTAGGCAATCATTAATGCACCTTCTAGTAATGCAAACATTACAGTGCTAACCATTTTAATGTTGTGATTGTAAATTTAAATGTTTCAAGAATATATCTGGATTTTTTAATTTGACTGGTACCCATGACTCAAAAGCTCTCGATTATATTAAATATCTAAGCAGTTTGTTCCAACAAAAGTTTTACATACAGTAAAATTTTTAAAAAATCCATTAAAATGCTAAAAAACTTAAATTTGAAAGCTTTTATTGTAAGCATTACAAATAATAGATAATTTGATACAATTCTTGATGTGATAACAACAAGCAAGTTTAGATATTCCAAACAGAAGTACCCTGAGAAAGTTAATAGATATTTAAAAAACTTACAACGCCCTGCTTTTCGTTATAATACTGATGTTCTGAAGAATGTGGGACACTCACTTAGAAAATGTACATTACTCATCCGATAGTAATCCTTTATACGTATAAACAAGACGATGTGAAGTTTATTTTAGAATATGAATCAATCTGTGTATAATTCATAAGTGCGCTGTACTGAAATCGGTCCGAAATTCGAATACCCTATATAAACCGAATTGAGAAAAAAATAAAATCCCGCAAATCGAGTATGTTGCTATAAGGATAATAATGTTACTAAGCAGGTGTAACAGGTGGACGGTTTTCCAATCAAATCACTCTAAAGAAAAACCTCCAAACGCTAGTGTTGGGCTATCCATTTGACTTGGACACTAATTAGTAATAAACGCCCTAGGCCGTAAAATCAAGGAAATGGTGATGGGCTTCACCTATTCGGACTTCTTAGCCCCGGGCAGACTTTAACTAAACTCTACTGGATTTAGTTTTCTCTAGTGTAAGGCAACAAATTTGGCGAGAAGTTCTGATCGGTTATAACAATATTAAGTCATATTCTCCACTAACAGTGCTCCAAAACTGAAATAAGGCTCAAAAGCTTTAAAATATGCATAAGATTGTTTTTAAAAAAATAATAAAACAAGTATCACGGAAAGAGTAAGACAAAGGCTTATGAAGAAATTTCTATTCCCAGGAGAATCGTCACACCCCATGAAAGTAATCCTATTCAAGTAATGCCTTATGTTTATGACCGAATACGTTTGTTCAAGGATCGTTGATATAACGCATACATCGTTTATTAGGGAGGGGGGAGGGAACTTCGAGAAACTGTTCTAACATTTTGAAAGGGTATAATCTATAACGCTACGAATCTAAAATATATATGTGCAACGAATGTATCTAAAAATTCTATATAGAATGCGTCTACGTAATTCTCAACAATTATGATGTACCATACTTCCTTTTAAAGTCTATACCTATGTTTATGGGACTCCATGTACAATATAAGTATAGCGAGGATATGGTACTTTAATGGGTCTCAGGCGTATTAAACTTCAAATATTTCAATGTTATGATAAATATATATATGTAATATATCAAATGAAAAGTCCCCGGCCTGACACATAGATGGCGCTACTAGAATTAAATCCATATGCATTTTAGTTACGTCTAACCGTCAAAAGATGCGTGTATAAATTTGACAGCTGTTGGATCAATAGTTTGTGAATTATAGCATTTTGAGTGAAGACACTTTTGTTATTGTGAAAAAAATGGATAAAAAGGAATTTCGCGTGTTGATAAAATATAGCTTTTTTGAAGAGAAAAATACAGTTGAAGCAAAAACTTGGCTTGATGCTGAGTTTCCGGACACTTCCCCAGGAAAATCAACCATCAAGGATTGGTATGCTAAGTATAGACGTGGGGAAATGAGCACCGAAGACGGTGAACGCAGTGGACGCCCAAAAGAGGTTGTTACCGACGAAAACATTAAAAAAATCCACAAAATGATTTTGAATGACCGTAAATTGAAATGGAATGAAATAGCAGATACTCTAAAGATATCAACTGAACGTGTACATCATATCATTCACGAATATTTGGGTATGAGAAAGCTCTGTGCAAAGTGGGTGCCGAGCGAGCTCACTTTTGACCAAAAACTACGACGAGTTGATGATTCGGAGCAGTGTTTGAAGATGATCAAGCGTAATAAACCCGAGTTTTTACTTCGATATGTGACAATGGATGAAACATGGCTCCAACATTTCAATTCGAAGTCCAATCGGCAGTCATCCGAGTGGACTGCACACGATGAACCCGCTGCAAAGTGTGGGAAAACGCAACAGTCGGCTGGCAAAGTTATGGGGTCTGTATTTTGGGATGCGCATGGAATAATTTTCATTGACTACCTTGAAAAAGGAAGAACCATCAACAGCGACTATTTCATAGCGTTATTGGACCATTTGAAGGATGAAATCGCCGAAAAACGGCCGCATTTGAAGAAAAAGAAAGTGCTGCTTCACCAAGACAATGCACCGTGTCACAAGTCAGTGAACACGATGGCAAAAATCCATGAATTGGGCTTCGAATTGCTTCCTCATCCACCGTATTCTCCATATCTTATATATATTTCCTGTACTCAGATCTCAAAAGAATGCTCGCTGGGAAGAAATT
>BMAW01027464.1:0-20205 GCA_019974015.1 Nephila pilipes | reverse complement strand
TATTTTTAATGAGTATTTTTTTATCATTGTGGAATTTAAAACATAAATGAAACAAATGTTTTATTGAATCGTTGTCGTAACACCTTCACAAAGGAATTTCCAGCATGGGAACATACTTTTAAATTTTATTCGGCACAACGAGCCAAACGACCATTGATGACGTTCTTTGCCAGTAGCTGTAAGAAGGCGTGCAAGTCCTTTCTTTGAGAAAAAATGCTTCAATCTCAATACGATAATAAAATTCAAAATAAAAGAGCAAGTCATTTGAGACAATTTACATTTCAAGTTTCTATCCCGTAGATGTACGGTGAAAACAATATATCAAAGCGGAGTATGACAATTGTAATTTATTCACAAATATTGGAGAAAAGACGAGACACAGGTAATGAATTTGGACAGATTGGGATAAATAGATTGGTTTTCTTAACATCGCACTAAAGCCAACACTAGTGTTATTGTTGACGAACCTCGTAATTTTGGGCTTCGGTTAAACGACGAAGACGACACTTGAGTTAGTATCTCCCTCTCCTTACTTCCACACCACGCCAAAGGAAGGACTTTGGGCTCCAACAGAATTCACATACATCAGCCCTCACCACAATGCTAGTCAAAATTGGCATCAATGCTTGAACATACTAATCGGTGAAAACCGCCACCTATGAGTCCACGACCATGAATAATGCGTCGACCACAGAACAGAGTGGAAAACTTCAAAGCAATATTAACCCTTTTACTACCAGAAAGAGAAAAAAGGAAGTGCTTCTCTGGGCATACGGCTTCTTACCGTGGAGTGTCAAGCTGTGCCAAGACGATTTTTGATATTAAGCCTAATTCTCGATAAAAATTCCTCTGCAATCATCTATTCATTAGATTATTTTGGTTCTTACATATATTATTTAAAATGCATTAAACTTAATACGTACGAAAGAAAAAAAGATTTAGTCGAAAATTGTATGTTTTTTTATATAAAATTATTACCGAAAAATTCATATCGTTTAAGAAAATACAAATATATTTACATTTGTTTCACAAATTTCATGAATGTATCATTACTTGAAATATTAAGGTATAAAAAATTAATCTTATTTTGTTTATGGTGTTTTTATGAAAAAAAAAAATTCTTCAATGCATAGTCCAACGTCACATGTCTTACACACATATTTTGAAGCTTCACGCAAGATTTTGAGCAAAGGGCACATCTTAGTCAATTTTTCTTATTACTTTAATGTCTAAGTACAAATTTGGATTATTTTCGCTAACATTATTGTCAGATTCATTCATTAGTTCTCAAATCTCAGTATCAGATAAATACTTTCTTTACGTCATGACTGTCGCTACATATAAGAACCGACCGAATGAAACGAACAGTGCAGAGCATCTGCTTCCTAAAGCCCTAACCCCCATAAAGGGCCATAAACTATCCTTTGAACTTCTAAGAAGCAAGCAAAAAAGAAAAAATCAAACAGAAAGCAAGTGCACCCTTTAAATCATGTCATTACATTTTAAGTGCCGCACCTCACCACGTGCTTTTAACAATTACTCACCCCCTTCCTGAGAGCCAGAAGGGAAATCCAAGCCCTTATGACCAAGGGCAACACTCGAAATAACCTATGTATATAGATTTCACGGTATTTTATCGCCATATAGTAACATTAAAAATAAAATAAAACCTTCTTATCATGCGTATCTCTATTGATACGTTGGTCTGCTGAGGCGATCTCCGAGCGTATCTAATGTGATACGCTGGGAGTAAACGGATTAACAAATACAACATTTGTGCAGAACACTAAAATAAACGGATTAAAAAACAGCGCTTGAAAAATAGTCATAAAACATTCAATGACGTTCCGCTCACAAGCTCTCAAATTCTCTCTAAAAATAAATTTTTGCACAGACTCAGACGAATTCCCCTACAAATACAAGTCGGTTACAGATAGAAATTCGACTTAAACGCATTGTATCAACAGTATAAGCTGAATAAAGGTCCGCAGATATTTGAAAAGTAAATTATTGATGTCTGTGCTATGCTTCTTCCCATAAACGTGAATGGATCTGTTGTGTGTCGCTCTATTTTCCCAGCCTGTGATTGGAGACTCCATTTCACGCAAGCGCACTGTGTCTCTTACGTAGCACTTAATTTTTTTTTTATTTTTCAATTCTGTATATAAATGTGTGCCCGACCCGGGCTGCCTCTTGTGCCATAACTAGATTCAATTATTAAACACTAAGACACAATAATCAAAGAGACACTAGAACAATATTTACGGAATTTATTAACTTCTATTTACTATAACAACAACTAAATATGCTCTCCTGGGTGTGACTTCTATTAACCAAATTCAACCCACCAATAGTAATCTAACAGACTCTTACCAATAATCCTTCCTCGACTACAACTCAGACTCTGGATCAACTGTTGAAAACAGTAGTAACTAAACATCTTGCATCAATCTTTAATCTAATTACCTATTTCAACCTCTCTTTCCACTTCCTTTCAGTCTCTCTATAACTTCTCCTTCAGCTTCTCTATCGCGATTTTCAGTCGGAGTTTATATATTTCCTAACTCTCCCACTTCACTTCATTTCTACCTGCTTCCTATCTGCATATTCACATTTCATTTTGGTTGGGCAAAGGTTTTTTAGCAAAAGCAATCAATCTTAATTAAAAGTCGCCAAGGTTAGTGAATAGAAACCGCGAATAGCCCAATGTCACAAATGAACAATGCAACATCGTTTCAAAAGGTAAATATTGAAGTTTTCATTCAGTGGTATGTTAACTTGTATGCAATGTGCTGTACTACTTAAAATGCAATCTAGATACAAAATTTATTCGCTTATGGATTAAGACTTCTTAGAAAACCGACAGTGATTACAGACCATCAGCTATTTTGAAATATTTTGTCAGCTCAGATAAATCATGTTTTTGCTTATTTTGTAACAATTTATAGAGTTGTGATAGTTTGAATTAGTAAGCCTGGATTTTTTTGCGTAAGTTAAATTATATAACGACATATTCACCACAATTACACACTTCTAATCCCTTCTATGCCTAGATACTCATACACATTCAAGAAACATTTGGTCTCAACATCATCAGTCAAACCAAAATTTTAATCAAAAATTATCTGACAAATTTGTAGCTGTTTAACACAGCTACAAGTATTTCTCGATTGTTTTTGCTTCACCCAATATAAGACACAAATAAGAATGTTCCCCAAAAGACAACAATTACTCAAAAGTAAGTGCAAATTCGTTATTTTTGAGCCAAATTAAATGAATCATTTTATCATCAAACTGCACGGACCATAGAATTTATTTAAATGGTTTTGCGACCATTTTATTTAATACTGAAGGATCCCACTGTCCTCCTCTCATTTTGTCTATTAGTTTTAGCATACAGAGTATGTCCCAAAAATATTTTATCACCTGAGGCATATCTCTAAGACGTAATCATTAATTTACCATTGAATTCTATCTGGAGTATTTCATTGAGTTGATGACGAAAGTGCTGAAAGCTCAATAACACTCATTTTTGAGTATCAGATATCGAAACAAATAGCTGTAAGACACGTGCAATTTTCAATGTTTTAATTAATATTACTGACAAACATTCACCTACATTACCTCTGTAAACAGGGATATTCACAAATGGATATAAAAAGGAAACCCTAATCAGGAAGGAGTATTTCAGTACGAAATGTCTCAAACGGCCCTCGTTTTAATAGCTTCGGACATTGTAGGAAGGTTGATTGATTTTATTAATGTCGCACTAGAAACAATACGAAAGTTATTTTCCACAAACCTTTTAATATTGAACCTGTTCTAGATAGAACATTAATTTTTATATTTATTACTCGTATATAATATTGGCCAAAATTTTATGGATTTAGAAGTTCAATAATTTAATAATTTGCACTATAGCTTAGTCACTCCTATAGTGTAACAAGAATTTCAGCACTGTATTAGTTTCAAGTGTACATATATAACATAAATAATATACGGTTCCTGTAGTGATGCAAAATATATATTTTTAGCTGTATTATACTCGTATAAAAATTCAAATTTATAAATCTCCAACAAAATGAAAATGTTATATTTTGTAATTTGCCATACTATGATACTTTTAGAAATTGTCAAAAATATGACACTATGATTCGGAAAGCCCCACATGAATATTTCATATGCATGCGAGGTTTACCGAGACATCTATGCAAAAATTCAAGAGTTTCCCATCTTTTTCGTTCTTCTTGTCTATTAGAAGAAGTTGCATTAATAAACATATGCAACAGTTTATAGAAAAGTGCTCGAGTAAGCAATACAAGAGTATCACCGAAGCACTCAGCGACACCGATGTTCACAGAAAAAATCAAACTTTACAAAATGGCAGAAAGTAATTAAATTCCAATAAGAAATAACATTCAAAAAACAGAAGTAAGAAAATGTAATTTTTCTTAGGATTTCAAAAGGTTGAATCTAGTTAGTCTTAAGAATAATTCTAACTTAAAGATCAATAAATTCTGCTCAGTAAATACGCAAAAATTTCTTACTTCATTCTTAGTTAGTGAAAAACGTAAAGTACCTATTTGCACTCGACAATGAATATACAGAGAGAAAATTCCATATTTTCCCAAAATCACAAAAGGTGAAACATGTTTTTTAATTAAAGATGTTACTATAATCTATACAAAGAAATAATGCTAAATTTTACGAACATTTTTTTTTTCAATTCTAAAAGGCTTTGGAAATCATTTTTTGAATGCGTAACGTTTCGCAAGCTTCAATCTATTTAACAGTTGATGTTATGCTAAAATTTTGCAGATTAAAACTTATCTAAATTAAAATAAAAAAAATATGCCACAAAATTAAGAAATTTCTCTGTAAATCACGATACGTTTCTAAAATGATCTCAGTTTCTAGAATAAAATATAAAATTATTAATTTTTTTTGATGGCAGAAGAAATGTATTTAATATAATTGTTGTAAAAACAGTCCCCATACAAAAGAAAACTACGTTCTAGAAATACATATAAACAGGTTTTAAATCATACTTTTCAAGCTTTAATTCTATAGAAATGGTGAAAGCCAAATTCTCTGCAATATAGTTCTTCTCTCCAATTGAATAAAAAAAATGTGTTAATTTGCGTAAACGTCAAAGGAGGGAAATTAGATCAGAAACTAATTTAGACACATATTATATGTTTCCAGCCCATATTTATTATTAAATTTCAAGTTCGAATGATAGAATACATCTGATACTGAGATTTACGAACTAATGAATGAATCTGACAGTAATGCTAGCGAAAATAATCCAAATATGTACATAGACATTAAAGTAAAATAAAAGGGGAGGGGGACTAAGATGTGCCCTTTGCTCAAAATCTTGCGTGAAGCGTCAAAATATGTGAGTAAGACATGTGACGTTGTACTATGCATTGAATAATTTTTTCTATAAATGTACCATACGGCAAAATAAGATTTATCTTTTATATCTATATAATCCATATAATATTACATCGTTACACCATGAAATTTATGTAACATATATAAATATATTTTGTATTTTCTTAAAAGTATGATTTTTTATGTAATTTTATATATAAAACATTCAATTTCCGATTTAATATTTTTTTTCTTCTTTTGTATATGTTAAGTTTAATGCATTTTAAATAATATATGTAAATACCAATTTATTTTAATGAATAGCCGATTTTCGAAGAATTATTTTCACGAATTAAGCTTAATAACTAAAATCGTCAGGGCACAGCGTGATACTGCGCGGTAAGAAGCCACGGGCCCAGATAAGCACCTCTTTCTTCTCCCTCTGGTAGCGAAAGGGTTAAAAGTACACACCACACTGGTCGTCGTGCAAGCAGACCACAAATGTGCAGATTTCGAACCACAGTGAAATGAGATTTTCTTCTATCAATCGTCTGTGCTGAGAGTCTAGTGATTTCTCCTCCTATCTGCCACTTTTTCCTTCCAGAATTTAGGGAAATATAGTGTTCATCCGTTGGCGTGATTCCTCGAGGACGACCACTGTTGAACTATCGACAGCTATTCCTATTGTTTGAAATTCTCTCCGAAGTCGTGAAACGTTGATGTGAGCAATCTCGAAATCCATAGCCATACGTGTCACATTTCAAACCTCCTCTATCTTTTCTATGATTCGATCTTGAATAAAATAATCCAGATGTCGTCCAATAGATTGATTGAAAAACATTTGAAACTGAGACAGCAAATCAACGTTGTTTAAACTGATATACACGATGTAATTCTTTTCCCAGAAATGCTGAGCTAGTACCACCATACAGCGTTTTCCCTCTCCGACAATCTCGCATTACATCTAGCTGTACATCTGCGCATGTATTACTACTGTACCTTAACCTGGTTGATCTCCTTTATGGTCGTTCATTCCTCTCAGTTCTCTTTGTTCAGTTGATATGCTAATTTTTGACTTCGCCTTTAATTTTTACACTCCAGTATATATATATGTATATATTCCCACGCATGTTATTAATTAAAATGAAACTACGCAATTAATCATAAAATCATGAATGGATGAGATATATTGCATTATTTTTATTTAATTTTGGTTACTGTCTTTTATTGCAAACGTTGAAGATTAATAATCATTACTCTTTACTAAATATAAATTACAACTATTTTACTTCCTTCCGTTATTCACAAACTTTTTACATTTGATACCTTAATAATTAATTTTGTGAAATTGTAAAAAGACTCCTGTTACTCATCTAGAAACTCTTCGTTGATGCACAGCCTACAGGCTATTAATATTTAATCTCAGTTTCAAGACTATTAGAATATCTTTTATCTCCAAATAATCTTAAGATATCAGTACAAATTTAAAACGTCATTTTTGTCAAAATTCTCGATTCTCTAATTTTAACGTCAGTTTAAAATTTAAACTTTTTTCTTTCTAATAGTGTTTGGATTTTGCTTATACTTTATTTAGAATATAAGTTATAGGGATTTAAATTTTACTCGGCAACTAATTTTTAATAGCATTTGAAAGTTTGTTTTAATTTTTCTCAAAATGAGTTTAATCGACATATTTACATATGGATACGTAGATATCAGGAACAGAAATTAACCAAATTAATTTAAATTTTGCAAGTGTTTTCCTTATATAATTTTTAGGAACCCCTACTACTTTCATGGGTGTAAAATTGATAGGTTTTTAGTAACAAAGGTGTAAATCATATATTGTTCTAACTTTTTTTTTTTAAATTTGTCATTGTTATTTGACTCTAAACACAATAAAAATTATAGTAAATAATTTTCATCATGAAAGTAGAACCAACACCGAAAATAGTTCTGATGAATAAGATAAAATTTACAGAATAATGATATTTTTGTTTTCTTTTGTGTTATGAGCTTTAATCTGATAATCAATTTATGTACTATTTTCACTATGTTTTTCATAATTTTAAGTTGTATATTAGCATTAAAATATTTTGATAGCAAATCTCAATGTATTTAAAAAAAATTCCGAAGGTTTACAGATACCTTAATATGAGACTTAAGAAAAATATCTCCCTTTCATCAATAATTTTACACCTTCTGATATAATTTCTACTTTTCCATATTAAAACTCATAATTCAAGATTTTACTCTTCTTATAAACACTAATTTTATTATCATTTAAAAATAGCCTTTAAAAATATTTTATTGATTTTACCAGAACTATTGACAAAACAAAATTAAGTAAAAGATACCGGAGCATTTTTTCTTGCAAAACAACTGTTAGGATATATTTGCAGAAAATAAAATGAATATGAATATTTTGATATTACTTAGGAAATAAATATTAATTTTCTATTAAGATACTAACTAAAAATAAATAGATATTCATTAGAATGTGTTATTCATATTGAAAAAAAGAATGTTTAATAAACTATTCCTCTACTTTATTTTTACCTTATTATGGTTAATCGTTAGCACACTCAAGTCCAAACGGTGGTTTAGTGGTCATGGTAGTGGACTCGCAGCCGGTGGTTTTCGTTGAATCGTTGGTTCGAGCCTAAATGCTACTAAGGATTCCCAGTGATTCACATTAAATATGTATTGTCTCCAAGCCCTCCCACTGGCACGGTGTAGAAATTAAAAGAGGTGGTACCTGCTGAGACTTCAGCCTCGTCACTTTGCGAAGGCTCAAAATTACGAGGTTCGTCACCAATAGCCCTTGAAATGCACTTAGTGTGACGTTAATAAAATCAACCAACCATCATTTTAATACCATTTATTTATGTTATTACTTATTTATTTAATTTGGTATTTATTTATTTTATTTTTTGCTTATTTATTTTATTTTATTTTTTGCTTATTTATTTTATTTTATTATTTGGTTATTTATTTTATTTTATTATTGACTTATTTTGATTTCATTTTATTAATTACATATGAGCCTTATTTCTTTATTTACTTAAATATATTACTTTATTACTAGCTTATATATTTTGTTTACTTATTTTACATACTTATTTTATTCAACAAATCTAATTTTTCTTTTCTACTTAAACTACAATTCTATTCAAAAGAAAACAGCACGAATAATTTGAAGATCAGTTTATTTAAAGAGTGAGTTTTTATTTAATCCTGATATAGTGCGTAACGTATTCAAGAACTATTAAGCTTTGTGTTTATTTCTAAGTACTAGTTTCAAAAATATTTCCCAATTTAAAGATTATTAAAAACAGTAATATTTTCAGTTGCTTCCACTTAATGATCAAATGTTTTATACACAATTACATTCTTATGTTAAAAGTACCACCGAATAAGTGCAGAGCACACAAACATAATGATACGCATAGTTAGCACAAGTTTATCATTGTTTACTCAATGGCGACAACTAGGGAACTATTTCACATTGTTTCATAATGAACCTTCCAGAATTCCATAAAGTATTTTAAGCACATTGTGTGTTCTTGACAGAATATTCAAAATCTGGAGAAAGACAGTAAGAGAAAACTATTTTGAAAGCTCACTTTCTGTGGTTTATGAACAATTCCAAATATAAAAGCAAGAAAGAATGATTAATCGAAGAAAATAATATGCAATAGCATTATATAGGAATGTGAATCTGGGACTGCAGAGCAAACAATATTCTCTAATGAATGAAATGTACGTTCGTTTTGAAAAAAAATTGGCATTGAAAAGATAATTCATTTGTTTCCGCCAAAGTAGAATATGTTTGGGAATTTTTCATACCTTACACAGAAAAATTATTTATGATAAGTGCTGTTAGGTTAAGATTGTTCGATGAGCGCTTAAAATGCTTTTGAACTCATTGTAATCCTTAATGAATAATATAATAAATTTTAATTCACTCGGCATTTATATCGTACCTCAAAATTCAAATATCTAAATTTGAAATAATTACTGAGAATTCTGAATTAAAAATAAGTTTATTATTTTTAAGGAAACTTTAATTCGAATTGTAAAAAATGTAACAGACTTCTAATTGAACAATTATTCAATAATAAAGATATGATCTAGTCATATTTTTAAGAAATTATATCTTAGCACAAACTAGAGTACCATATGATTTAATACTTTATTAATGTACATGAAATGTCAGGTAAATGCATTCCTGAAACATGACATAAAATAAGGAATTATACTTTTTTTTTCATTTTACATTCCATTTTGATTCCAATTCACTTCTTTCATAATGAGCACTGAGCTATGAAAAGTGCTCAGAATAATACAAGTGCAAGGTATTTTGCAACAATGTAAGTTTTTGTAATAATTAAATTCTACAGATGTATTAAATGGTATAATAAAAGGCAATTTTGTGTAAGAAATAAGTTCAACAGATAGAGATTAAATTATAAAATCATATATGTTGATAACAATTGGGAAATAAAGATATTTCTCCTTCTTTAATTTCAAATAAACAAAGTTATATATCAAATGCATTAAAGATTTTTAAGCATGATCATTTTAAGACATTCCTTTTAATATAATTTTCATAGGACATGAATAGCAAAGGTTCTTATGCTTGGATATAAATGAGAAACAGTAAATATATCAGGGATTGTTTATGTAATAGGAATAAAAGAATGTAATTTATCTCCTTAAATTAATAAATTTTTAAATCTTATTGTAACGAAAATCAAAGTTTCTGCTTTAATATACGAAAATACAGAAATTAAAAATAAATTTTGACATACATTAGAAAATATTAAACATCTTATTTTCATCTCAGATCTTTTCGAAAACAATTTTTCAGATTATAAAGAAGAACATTAACTATTCATCGTTTTTTTTTTTTTTTTTTTTTTATCTAAAATGACTTCGTTAAGTCTAGAATTTGTTTCAATACATTTATGCTGGGACATTCTGAACGTATTTCGTAGCATATAATATTGATGAAGTAGTGCTGTATATACTTTTAAAGGGCGGCATCATTTGTCATGGAGCCGCTTACAGACGTCAAACTATTGTTGTGCACACAAAGCATTCAAACTCTGAGTAATTAATAATTCTCCTTTTTTTCACATTTTTAAGTCAAATAGAAAAAAATGCACTTGCCTTTTCTAACAAAATATAAATTCAGGAGGAAATATTGTTTATATGTTAACTTCAAATGAAAAGTTATATATAAAAAATATAAACTATAATTGTATCTTTATAACTATATTGATTATTTTTATTTGTAGATGGACAAAATCAATATACACAGATACAAAGAATTTAATTTTTAATTAATTTTCATTGTGTTCAGTAAATATATGATGAACACAGATTTAGATACTTGTACTCGAATTGCTTATTTCGTTGCTTTCAAAAGCTAAGATAAACAATTTTGAATAAATAATAATTTTAGGAAGATCAAATGTTGAACTCTTACATATTAACTTAAAAATAAACGCATTTTCAGGCTCTTTATTATAATATTATTGTTAAAATCAGACACAGTAATAAATTGAATTTAAAAATGCGGTACTGATACATTAATTCCGTATTTGAAATTAAATGTGCTGGGGAATTTTATTCATTTCTTTTAAAACAAACTAAATATCTTCAGAAACTGAATAATAATTTATTAAATTATACATCTAACTTATTTAAATGTTTTTGTAAACGAGATAAACAATGGTATGTAACAGGGCTTTATAAATTAATATGTAACACTATTTTTATTGCTACTCTACTTTTAATATGAAATAACATAAGAAATGCTTATTACCGTATGAACTGAAAAATTTTCAAATACATGATATGTAATTAGTTTAAATTAATTATGTATAAATATAAATATAATATCTTTTTAAAAAAAATGTGATACTCTCATTTAAATAGCATAAATGTTTATTATGAATTTACATTAAATTATTTGTAACAGTTGAAAAAAATGAAAATTATCATTTTTTTAATAAATGAATTATTTCCCTTTGTTATCAATTTTAGGCGTTTAATATCCCATTCCATCTAATTATTTCAATGAAAAGTTTTAATAGCGAGAAGTAAAGTAAAATAATAATAAAATCAGAAGCTTTACATTGTAAATAATAAATGAAAAATATTTTTTATATGTATTATAACAACTTAACTTTATATATACTGAACAAAACTATAAGATAAATACAATTCTCGAAATATTCTTGTTTAAAATGTTATCATTCTTTGATAAAAGCCATAGTTATAAAAAGAAATTGTTATTCGGGAAATGATAATTACTTATATATTAGTGATTAAAATATGGGCTTGTATTTTCTTTTTAAATGTTCTTTAAGTATATCAGAAACTGTGATGAACAAATGAATTAATACTTTCTGGTAGATTACTGTTATTCACTTAAAATAAAAAGTTCCACGTTATTTCTAAAATAATTTTTTAATTGAAATAGAATTCTATTAATAATTTTTATTTCTCTATTACTTTTAATTTTACATATTTTAACGGACTTTAGTTATTTCCATTTTGTATCTATTATTAGCATATATATATATATATATATATATATATATATATATATATATATATATATTAAAATGTAATGCAATGATTCAATTTTCGTTTAGTTAAATAAGCGTTGTAATGCTAAAATCAAAATATCTTTTTCTTGAAAAGTTCAGGATGATCATATCAAGACTGAAGCAAGGTATAACGGTGTTCTTTTACAAATATTCCTTTACCTGACCTTAAAGGATTCTATATGTCGTTATTTGATTTGAGAGCTTCTTCTCATGAATAAAGCATGAATTACATAAATTAGCCTTACTTTGTTGCAGTGTAGGGAACGAAAGGAAAGAGATCGGAAATTTGGGATAGCGAATTTGAACGTATTCCTATATATGGAAAAATTTAAAGATAAAGATGGAAAGCTATTTGCACACTCGACATTTAGCACCAGGAGATTAAACGATCATCTGATATTGAGTTTGATATTATATACAGCACAATGGTTCGGAATTCACATCTCACAAATTATACAGATAAGTAAAAATTTTGTTGCTATTTATTTAAAGAGTCGAAAACGTTCAGAATAACATCATGTTTGAATTTGATTATGCTTAAAAAGTATAAATATAATTTAATAATTGGATGGCTTTATTCTTTGAATGATTGATGATGTAATAAAATTTATAGAATACATCATGCATAGTGAAGTCGAGAATTTACAAGATTCTTATTTATATAAAAAATGGATTCTAAACTATGATTCATCAAAAACTAATGGATACATCTATATCTAAAATTTAATTATCATCAGCTTTATCTTACATATCAAATAACTTAGAAAAGAATATAAAAATTAGGTTATAAAATTGGGTCATTTGTGATTTTCTCTCCACTAACCTCGAGGACATTTTGGTAATTGGAATTTCATAAAATTCCAACCCTAACAACACGTAATTAAATAAATTAAGTGAAATGAATATAATAGAAAATCATATAATATCGGATTGATATAGGAAAGAGAAGAGAGGAAATACCAACAAGAAGATAATTACCACCAGATATATAATTGCAGATTGGATGGTAACATTATAATTAATAGTTTGGATCGAAACGAATCCTATTTAAAGTACTAAATTTCGAATCTGTTACATTTGAGAAGTTCTTGAATCAGATCGAGTGATTTGGAAAACTAAAACTTTAATATTTGAATATAAACTGACATTGACTCTGATAGAAGGAAATTCAGAGAGAGTGATCTTATGTATACTTTGGTAGTTAATAAAGAGATTTGTCCTGATCTTACGCCTCTTCAATTGGAGTTTTGATGATATTGACTATTTAATTAGACCTTAAGATGGCTGTAGTAATATAAAGATGGAAATACTTTAAATGTGTCACATGGAAATACTTTTGTTAAATAAATTCAGTTTTATGAAGTTAACTCATGATAAATAAAAATGTGTTTCAAACATATTATTATTTAAAAATTAAGCACATTCGAAGGAAATAAATGATTAGAAAGGAAACTGGAGATACAGGCAAAATTATGTCATAATTAATATTTTAAATAAACTTAGTAATCCTGCTGAAAACCGAAATACTAAGATTATTATTTTCAGAATATTTTATGGACTCAGAGACAAATATTTGTAAAAAATATAGCATCTTAAAAAAATTAGAGACAATACATTTTCCCTCTCTAATAATGTGAAAATTTATCTACAATTTAGTATTATGCTCACATTAAAAAGATGAATTATAGTATACTTCTTCGCAGAGTATATAAAAGTATTTCCCAAGATAGCCTCATCTTAAGCATTTTTTTTTCCTTTCTTGACTTCTGCAGCCCATTAATGTAGACCCCCTGGAAGATGAATCTTTTACTAAATATTTCTAGATGTTCAAGTCTATTGTCAGCCGCGCTACAAATCGTGAATCCAACGTTATCTTCCATCCCTGTCATCAATTCCAATTTATGCTGTCAACTTAAAGCTTTGAGGAGAAAGCCTCATGTCTTTTCTAAAGTGGCAATTTTATTTCTGATTTTTATATAAAGAAAAAAAAAGTGATTCCGTGGAACGGCTTTTGAAAGATGTATTGCATTTTATTGGAAGAAAAGAAAATTGACTTGTAGGGATAATATAAGGCTGAGTTCCTTGTAGACCCTACAAATGCATTTTTAGATGCTAGATGTCTTTATAAACTTCAGTTTTTGTAAAAAAAAAAGATTTTATCCTCAGATTGAGGGATATTCAGAAACAAATTTGCAATAAAATTCTACAAAGAGATTTGAATATGCTTTTTTTTATTTACTCGTATATCACTGATGTAAGCGCTCTCTAATACATTTTCACACAATTCAGCAGCTTTGTTTCAATATATATATATATATATATAAGTTAAAGCAATGATTTTATTATTAAGAAACATAAAAGTAAGATAACAATTAAAATCCAAAATCAACAAAAAAAAAAAACACATTTATGGAACTACGTAAAAAAAGACGAATAAAACTTGAATCAAATTTGACACTAAATGAATAATTTGAATACCCAACAAAACGAAACATGCATATTCAGCCTGGGGACTGAATTGTAGAGTTAAACTAGTTCTACGGTACCAACCCTCCCCCAATGCTTCTTGTTGGGTAAAAATCGATTACTGCAAATTTCAATTTCTAATGTAAAGAAAAGAAACAATAAACAAAAAGAAAAATTAAAAGGTGAGATATCTCAATTACTAATTGTTTTCCAAACAAATTAAAATATATTCTTCACCTAAAAACTTAACAATTAAATTTTTTTTTAATCAAAAACCATCTATTAAATTATCCAAGTAAAAATTATCCATTTAAAAATATCCAATTAAAAATATCTAAATAAAAATTATCCCATTAAAATTATTGAATTAAAAATTATTCAATTAAAAATTTAAAATTATTTTTGAAACAATAAAACAGTATATTTAAATATTTCTAGTTAAAGATTTAAAGATTTAAAAACCACATACCCGAATACATTTTTTTTTCATGAAAAATTGATTTAAATCTCACAATTTTAAATTCAAAAAATCACATCATTGACAAGTGATCATGAACCTCAATGCAATAGGCTAAGGAACTTTTTAAATGATGATTTCCACTACGATGCACTGTTGCCAGATAAAATTTGGAAATCAATAGCACTTAATTTATTTGAGTGTAAAAAGTTTCAATATAGAATATTTAATAAAAATCCACCAATAAACCAATCATGCCCAGAAACCATATCAAATGATACATAAATCAGAATTTTATTTTTTAAAATTATTTGAAATCCAATTGAGTGAAATATGTGTCTGTAAATGTGTAGTTAATACAAAAATGTTTCAAAAGATCTTCACAACTAGATCACTAACTAGATGTCTTTATGATCTTAATGTTGTATGGTGAATTTGTTTTTGAAACGAAAATTCAAAAATTCATGAAGGTAATGAAAGGTAATAGCACTTATGTATAAGATTACCTTTTTGAATATGTCATCAATCTGAAAGATATTAGAGTTAGCTCTTATACCAAGATGTAAATATTAAGAATTCATATAAATCAATTTATGAAATAAAGATTCTAGTGAGAAAACCATTATAATACATATTTTTTTAGATATCAAATACAATTTACATAATGATATTTCAACATTTCAGGATCCCTAAAGAAATCCTCAAGAGAAATCTGAAAAACGCATCAAAATACCCATCATATAAATTTTTGGGAATATATCTTTTTAAAAAATCTAATGGATAATTGCCTTCTTTACATTCTCTTACAAATTTCTTAATGTTATTGAATATATCTTTATCATTTGTATTTAGCAGTTTATTACAATGCTGAAAGTTTAATATAATGTTTCTGTATATGGATAAATGAATATTACTTTCCCAGTAAGGCATTTCAATTATCTTACACTCGATGAATCTTTTATCAAATAAATTAATATAAATGATGTGATCCTTGTATAATTTGTAATGCTGTAGCTCTGTATCCAAATATTCAGCCCTACCCGTATCTGAATTTGTCTGCAAAAAAATCATATAATTAGGATAAAAATAAATGTTCGGCTTAAAATCCTTATATTTACTAAAAATTATTAGGTCGTCTATATATCTATATCAAACATAAAGAGAGTTGTTCTTAAGGTTAGCTCATAAAAACGTAAATACAGATTAGCTAGAATGTTGTTAGATAGCCCACCCTAAGCTAGGCCTTTTATCTATTTGCATATCTCCTTATTGAAAAGTATGTAATTTTCCTGCAGTACTAACTGTGAAAGGTTTTTAAATTTGCTCATTTTTATCGTATTGCTTATGTTACATTGATAATTTAGTATCATCATAACACTAAGCATATCCTCTATATCAATTCCTCTACACTAATCCTATCCTCTAAACCAATTGCTAATATATATATATAATAAAAGGACCTGAAATAGTGTAGTTATGTGTTATAATTTACAAATAAACCACTATTCACTAAAAGATTTCCGCAAATATTTTTTGTATTATTCTACTTAAACAGCTCCGTTTGATATGATACTGAGTAAGCTTATTCCATTCTGCTGAAACATTACTAGAAATCAATACTTATTCAAATAATAAAACTTGAACATTAGGCTTTTATTAGAGGCATATTTTCGAATTATTAAATATTTAAGAGTTAGCTTACTAAAATCTTTGTAAAAGTACTGACAAGCATTAATGCTCTTGTTTAACTTATGAAAAAAAATCATGCTTCATGGAACATGTTATTTTAAATATTGAAAGGAGGATTTCTATATCTGAATAAAATTAACATTACATAATTTTCTTAGAAGTTGACTAATATCTCTTAAGAATTCGACTCATATCCTACCGAATACAGCCCATTTAAGAAAAAAACTCTAATGTATTTTTAAGTTATTAGCTTTTTTATAAAACTTTTAAAACTAATTCAGATCGATGTAGATAAAAATTTTGCATATCAATATTGGGAAATAAGTAATAAATTATCACGCTCGATTAACTCAGTAAAAGGAGTACGTAGTTATTTCCTGGATGTCCATATTAAAATCAATAAATTATTTTAATTTGAAAATTTGAATATGTTGAAATATTTTTTAGAGTTAATTGTGGTTCAGTTAAAAGAAAAAAAAAGTTGAAAATGTGGAAACAGTAGAAAATTTTAAACCTTCTATGACTCATGTTGAATTAATTTCCTAAATTATATTTATTACATATCTGTATAAATTTAGTTGATTGTTTCTGCTTAGTACAAGGAAACCATTTGCTGGATTATATTTTTTCAGAAAAAATATATATTTTGAATAATATTAATCTGCAATTTTTCAACTTCATAGGTACAAATATCGTTTGTAGAATGTTTCTTGAAAGAGAAGAAAAAAAGATTACATGAATTTATGAGGACAACAAAAAATCGTTATTGAAATTAAAACTATATTACTAAGGAGAGTGATAATTTCATTCAAATTTACAGAACTTGTACTCGTAAAATCATAAAAGAAATAAAAGTTAGAACCTGTAATTCTCCGTTTTTATTACTACATTTATACGCCATAAGTATTTTCCACATTTCAAGAGAGATATTTATTAAGATAAAAATTATTTCCTTATTTTTTTAAGTAAATTATTTAGTTAAAAAATATTATAATAGTTCATATTTAGAGGGAAAAAAATATTTACAAAAGCTTTTAAATATAGTGGAGTCAATAAACGTACATAAAGACTAAACTTCAAATCAAGTAGAAAAAAATGCATAGATTTCTTTTCACGAAATATTTAGTAGAGACTGCAAGTAAACAGGCTTCACAATAACACAAATGTAATCTTATGAAAATTGAAGGTCAATGAATAATTACTTTAAGTAAAAGGGATTTCATTATCTTACTTACCAAACTATATATATATTTCTTGGGTTTTTTTTTTTTGCTAAAATCGCCTAAATAAAGATTCAAGCAGTAAAATTGAGTACCTACCAACGATTAGATGATGGAATGAGTTTGTGAATTATGGGTAGGCTACAAGCAGGCCAGTCCCAATCCAGATTTGCAAATAATTCGATTCAACGCCCAGTGTCGTGTCGAACTTATGGATATTGTTTCAGTTTAACAGATTCTTCAAGAGAAAGTCGGAGCAAGAGAAGATCGCCATTTGTCAATTATAGTGAAGCGTAACAGGTTTGCTACATCTTCTCAGGTGTCTCATGAGTTGTACGTGATTACAGGAACCCGAGTTTCAAGGGTGACTACTACCAAAAGATTTTATGAGAAAGGATTGTTTGCAAAAAGACTTGTTTGCGTCCCATTCAGTTTTGCGAACGGCAGATTCCTTTTAAAATGATGCAAAGATGATCATGATTTTAGAACGGATCAATGGGTGACCGTTCATTTGACTGAATTCAGGTTCAGCCTAAACAGTTTTTCTCAAAGCCCTTTCATATGGAGAGAACCAGGGACCCGCTACTTGTCCTCTAATTTCCAAAAATAGATCAATACGTCAAAGGTAGCTTCATGGTCTGGCAGGCTTTATTTTGGATGGCCACACACACCTCCTTGTCTTTGAAAGAGGCACTGTGTCTGCTGAGAGATTTAGAGATGAGGTCTTCAAACCCTTTGTTAGCCTTTTTAAGGGTGCAGTTGGTCCTGATTTTCTTTTAATGGATAACAACTCGAGGACACATAGAGCTCATCTGGTCAATTAATTTCTGGAAAGAGAGGATATTCACTGTAGGGATTGGCCAGCCGGATCTCCAGACAACAATCCTAAAGAGCAAGTCTGGGCCGCTCCCAGGAGGGCAATTGCAATTTGCAACACCCTTTCTAGGACCCTCCAAAATTGAAAAAGAAATTGATGATTGAGTGGGGCAATTACCACAGGAACTCAAAACTCCCTTATTTATAGCATGATATCATAGTCAGAGGCATGTATATCTGTAAGATGGTACCATACCTCCTATTAAACCAGTTTTGGGTTCTATTCTGCAAATGCTGGTTTGTATCTTGTGACTCCGATGAGTATTACGCACGATCAGGCATATGGACTATAACCTTAGGATGGTTTTTCTATTACATCAACCCTATGTAAAAATAAAATTTCATTAAAATCTGTTTAGCAATTCTAGAGATAATTGATTAAATTGGAATTTTCTTTTAATTTTGAACACCAGTATATATATATAAGATAAAACACTGAAATTATTTCTAAAAATACATAAGAAATAAGAGCACAATTAAAATCCAAATATCTACAAAAGAAAACATTTATAGAACCATATAAAATAAAGGAATATAAATTGAAAAATAAATTTCAAACAAAATGAATAATGTGAATACCCAAGAAAATAAAACATGCACATTGAGGCTGGAGACTGAACAGTGGGTTTAAACATAGTCTATAATACAAACTCTCTAAAAGTTCATCACATATTTGGGAAATTTGAGTTAATTCCAAAACAAAAATTTTAAGTTAATGAAAATGAACAAGAAGGAAGGAAATGAAAGGAAATACACCTCACTTTCCAAAAAGTTAATAAACAACAAAACTGTTCAATTAAATACTATCCACTAAATTAAGAATTTAAAACACTAAACACCACAAATATTAAATCTCTCTTTTTTCCACTCTCTGTATATATATATATATATATATATATATATATATATAAATGTGTGTGTGTGTGTGTTGTATGTGTATATATAATATGAAGTCTATAACAAAACAAAAACAATGCACCAAGAAGGAGGCCAGGTGACAAAAAATGGCGCATAAGAAAATTATGTATGAGACAGAAAAATATTAAAATTTCAGAAACATTGAATTATTTATTTCAGACATACATAGGTACAAAGTAACAGCTCAATAAAATGTTGACCCACCTCTAGCATGGATACCAGCTGCCACACGAAGTGGCATAGACTAATAAAGCTCTCTGAAGGTCTCCTGCGGTATTTCATGCCACATTTGCTACAATTGTTGAGCTAAGTAATCAAATTTCCCTGGTAGACGCAGATGCCTTTTCATTATATACCAGAAATGTTCGATTACAGAGAGATCTGGCTGGCCGATGAAATGTCTGACAAGCTGTAAGACAGCTCATTGCAGCACGTGCCGTATGTGGTCTTTCATTATCCTGCTGAAAAATAAGGCCAGGTTACTGTAAAAGGAACGGTAGCAAAATAGGTCTCAGATTGTCGTCGACGTATGGCTATTTTGTAAATGTGCCCGTAATGACGACTAAAGGGGTCCGGC
>BMAW01027453.1:0-24223 GCA_019974015.1 Nephila pilipes | reverse complement strand
CGGTGTACTAGTTCAGTTACTTGCAGTAATTTATGAGTTTGAAGAATGAAAGTGATCAGGATATTAAAATAATTGTGCAACCAGAATCAGAATAATGATTAAACTTGGAGTTCATGACATAAAACGGTTACAGAAAATTGTGAAAATTTGTGTGAAGAGATCTCAATGCTTGTGCAGAATGAAGATTTTGTGTATGGTGCCCTCACTAAAGCTCACTCTATATCCTTTATGTTCGTCAGATTTTCACAGAAAATTAAATTCAAACCATAAAACTTCCCATTTTTGCCACCATTTTATTAAAATGAGAGGGTTTTCTTCTTTTTGTACTGTGAACAAAAATGCCTACACAATGAGCCATGTGCATCATGCATTGCAGAATCTCAGTATTTTTAGACAAGTTAATTTATTTGTTGCCAAGAACAAATAATTCTTTCAAATAACTCATCCCAGATGTTTGTTATAAAATCTAATTGTTACCAGGGTATTAATAAGGGTAGCCATCATTTGTTTTCTCAAACATCTCTTTTATTTAAGTTTCAATATTAATAAAAGGACCAGGCTCATTTTGAGAACTTTCAAACTTCCTTTTCAAATTAAGTAGTAAATATTTCTCTGGATTGCAATACACACATTGTCTTTTGGAAGATCTGGTGTGTCAAATGTGAGAAGAATGCGCACTCGCCATATTAATCAGTAAAATATTCTAAAGGTCATAAATCTTATATAATTTTATAAACTTATTCAGGGTCCATTTCTTGTTCCAGGAAACAGAGAACTAAGGAAAAAGGCAGATTTTTGAAACTAAGATATTATTTTACAAACAAATATGACTGATACATAGTATTTTACTTTTAATGCGACATGAAATATTTTTATATTATCTTGATCTCAAAATGGTCCAGCCATGCCATCAATTTCCTTCTTCTTTCAAAGAAATTCAATTTAGGGAAATCAGTGTTATTCCTTTC
Source organism: Nephila pilipes (assembly GCA_019974015.1). Lineage (NCBI taxonomy): Eukaryota > Metazoa > Arthropoda > Arachnida > Araneae > Nephilidae > Nephila > Nephila pilipes. Next base: position 23,255 of record BMAW01027453.1, on the reverse strand, counting down.
AGACGCTAGGAGTAATTTCCTTCAGAGTTCAACCTCTTTTTCTGTCAGACACAGCCTTCTCTTAAATAGAATGCAGTTTTGTCCTTCTGTGGGATTATGCAGTGTATCTTGTCATTCATGAGGCAGACACTTAACTGATTACAAATGACAAAGGTCCTTAGGAAGGAGTCTATCTGTGTATAACTGACTGTCTTCATCATTCCTCAACATTTTACAAATAAATTGGACTACTTCAATAGAGCTCAAAATATTTCCCCTAGTTTTCATCGACATTGTAAACAAATATCTATTTAACATAAAATGTACTCCTTCATCAGTCTCCGAATAACATTTGTGTCAAATTAACCCATGATCTTGGTTGGATGAGATGAGTAGAGACAGGTTGGTGCCCCCTCAGGCAGGGCTCAGGTGGCCCATGCCTGGTGATCCTTAACGTCTCCTTTTCATTTCCCTGGTTTCTTCTTCAATTTAGTTGAATAATTCAAATTTCCTCCTCATCAGCCTCTTCTAATTCATATTTCTTTTTCCCTCCAATAAAATATCTTCTCATAGTTGTTGGCTTCCTAGTTAGTTTCTGATTCTATCTCTTCCTGTTCTTTCGATCTGCCTTTTCTCTAGTTTCAGTGTTTTTCATTTTCCAGCATTGGTTTCGTTTCTCTCCTCTCAGGCTTTGATAGCTGCTGCTAATTGGTCCTCCAGAACTTCTTTTTGTTTCTTCATTTTCTTTTCAATTCAAACTGGTGCTTTCAGCCTCTCCTTCTCCTCCCCCTCAAGTTGGTTCCACTCCACATTCTTGTGCACATTGTTCCTCCCTCATTGGTTCTTTAACAGCTTCAGCATTTCGATCCTTTATTTATTTATTTTTCATGACAATTGCTGCTTAATTCCTCTTTTATATTTTCTTTCTTTTCTTGTGTGCTTTTCTTCATTTTTCTCTGATGTCTACAATTCAGAAAAGATCACTTCAGTTTCATGTTGCATTTCATGCTTCACTGGACTTGATTTAGATAAGTGGTTCCTCTTCCACAAATACAAGCATTTCAGTCTATCACTAATTCTATCTCCTTCTTTGCTTTGGCTGTTCTCCTCCTCTTCCACTTCTTTGATTCCTTTAGGCATTCTCTCAGTGCTTCTCAGCAATGTTCAGACTCCCATGATTAATTTTCCTGTTCAGTTTGGATGTGACATGTCCATACCAGCAGCCATCTCTTCTTACTCTCGTTCAATGCTAAAACCGACATTATTTTTAATTCTTTTATCATCATTCTTCTTGCCCAAAAATGCAAAAATCCTTTCCTTTTTCCTTCCTCATTCTTTTCCGGACATGTGTGATCACTCTTTCAATCCTTTTCGAATCCTAGTTAAATAAAGCCCATTAAGCATTTCTCCTTTCAGTTAGTTTTTCCATACAAAGGGGTGGGGCCTGTCCTCCTTTCTCTTTCCTCCTAGTTTTTAATGTGAGTTTTTCAGGGTTTTTAATAGGGTTTTCATCAGTCCCTCTTTCCCTACTTGCTCTAATTTCAGCTCTGGTTCTGACTCAAGTGAGTTAGAATGCTGGGGTGTAGTTTACTGTGTTGTCTAGCATTGATATTCTCTAATGTTAACAGAACAAGGGATTTTGTTCAAACATTCGGGGTTCAGCTTTCCCCGACTTCTTACAGTGCAGCCTCAACCACGTCTCAATGAGGACAGCTCTTCCTACACTTCATTCTACATAGCTTCCAGGGGTTATACAATTTCCTTTTCCACCCAACATCATTTATACACTATTTTTAGAGGTAGATGGGGCTTGAGTGCCATATTAGCCGAGGGTTAAGGAACTGGTTTACCCAGATTGTTGTGTGTCTTGGAGGTCAGTTCGGTCTTGGAGATTTGCAGGAGACACTGTTGAAGATCCTCATTCTTAGCTTCTGTTTTATAGAATAGAGTTTAAAATCTACTGGTTTTTAAAATGATATCCGTTTAATGGGAGGCATAATTTAACCTCTGATGAAAAAGAAACTATCAATTATTTTGTTCAAATATATAATTAAAGAAAAACATTGGGGACAAGGAAAATCAGATCATATACATTAATTTAAGGAAATATTCTGATATAATCTTTACATAAAAGCATCTATTTTTATAGTAAATTTTAAAATCTAGTTAACACCAAAGAAAAATATCCGTTTAATAGGAGGCATAATTTTATCTGATGAAGAATACCTCATTATTTTCTTTGGACTCTAAATTAAAGAAAAACATTTTGGATAGGAAAATCACTCATACATTAATTTTGGGAAGTATTCTGATCAAATAATGCTACATAATGTGTCTCAACCAATAACACATACAAAGAACAAAAACAATGAGCACTTATAAAAGAACAACTTACAGTGAACCTAATATTTCAATCATTATCCTATTTAATTTTAATTATATCCTAGTACTAGTTATTACAGAGATGGCTACTTTCTTATAGATTAATTCAAATAATCTGAAATCCAGTAACAGATATGAAATCTTAAAAATGTCTCACTCTCGAAAATCAACAACAAAATAGCATTTCAAATTTGGAGGATCAGACTTATATTTTACTTCAAATACTATTGGTTCCCATAGATTGAACAGGGAATGGATAATTCAACTCAGGTGATTCAACACACTGCCTCGTTTGCCTGAAGTTTAAGTCTAAGCGATGAATTCACTGGCTTTAAGAAGAGAACTGAATCTGAGCATCTTAAGGCAGTTTCCCAGGCCAGGCATGCTTCAAAATGGTGCTACAAAATACCAACTCCTCCACCCGCACCAGATTCTTCCCCAGACAGGTCCATCCAAATGTGGTACTCAGTAGGGTGGCTATAAGGAAGATCTGGGACCCCTTAGGGCGTGAGCAGGAGATCAGTGATATGCCACCAGCCATTAGTCATTTGAAGTGGACACAAACAAGATTTTTGTAAAATTTTTGTCTTATAATTAAACAAAATAGAAGATTAAAAGAAAAACAGAAAAACAAGGAAATCCTTACAAGGTTAAAAACTCAAATATGCACAAATTTTGCACAGGAAACGCAATAAAACAAAATTTCTCGTCAAACACGCGGCAAAAATGAGAGCAGGAGAAGGGAAAATGATCACACTTAGGATCTCGGTCATTTGATGTCTAATACTAACTTTAAAGAAGATGACCTTTGAGCCATTTGATTTTTCATTTTCATTGCATAAATCCAAAATTTTTGAACACTTTTCTGCTATGACCATCTTTTCATAATTAAATTCATTTCCATAGCCAGAATTGAAACATGGCAATCTTTGGATTACCAGCCATTCTCTTATTGGCACTTATAAATTTACAACTTTGATAACAACTTCAATCAGAGCACATGGCTGTGACTTTTGCCTTGTTCATGTATATAATGACATTCATTTTATAAAGGAAGGAGTGTATTACTCTCTATTAGTTTTACAAGTCTTTTCTTTTCTTTTTCATCGTCAGACACAAATCAGCCTTAGTTATATTGAACATCATTTTAAAATGGAAAGGATAATCAGATATAATAGTTTTTCTACTGCTTTTATTAATTATTAGTTATACTTAAAGGTTCTAAGAATACCAATTTTACTATTAGTATTATTATTATGTGTATTTCAATAGAAACAGTCAATTCAATAGGGCTGTAGTAGACTAACCCCAATCCTGCTCAATTTAGACTCTGTATATTATATTTAGTTATTGTCCTATATAAATTAGAGTTTATTCTCTCATTGCTTTTTCAATACTTCATTCCATTCATTTATTTTAGGCAGTCTGGTGAGACAGACTGTCCGTGAAACGTCTTCTTCTATATCAAGCGAAATATCTACCCATAGAAATTACGTAAAGCTCATTGTTGATAAACCTCATTATCAGCATGTATTTTTATCTATAAGGTTCTGAACGCATTGCTAACTTTACAATAGATCCAGTGTTGTTTTTAAATAGGCTTTATTGGCAGTGATATTTTTCGCCTTCAATTTTATTACATATTGTCACCATTTTCTTTGGACATTTAATTTTGACATGTTTTGGGGATGATGTGCAACTATAACTGTAGACTTTGAATAAGTAGGAGCATTAGATCACCTTATATTAGTCGAAAGAAATAACTTCTCTCAAAAGCAGTAATTTTGAATGATACGCCATTTCTAGTAGGCAGGAGCCACAAACAATTATTTGACAGTATTTATGAATCTTTCTGTGAGGTTTGATAAATTTCATGGTCGTTCACTTGAAAATAATAGCATCTGTTAATAATTGTATTCATAGTAACTATTATTAATTTGATCGTAATTTTGGCCTTATGGTTGAGAGGCTATGAAACACCAATTTAGGAAGTGTATCTTGCTATTGCTAAAGAGCAAATTTTATTATGCCCATATTAAACATATGTTTCATAGAATAAGAATGAGCAGTAACCTTTGCACAATAAATGTATCAAACAATTTATTATAAACGTTTGGACAATACATTGGACAAATATTAGGCTGCTTTAGTAGACTAGTAATTTCAAATTCCCAGTAATTTATCTATTAAAACTAATTTTTCTATAGTTTAAGAAAGTGTACGTCAACTATTAAAAATTATTCTTTTGTTATTAGTTGTTAAAAGTTAACAGATAAAATCCCTTTATTTATTAACATCTTTAAATAATATGATTTTCAAAATTTTAAAATTTCTATAGTTCTCTTCATGATTAAGTATTTGGGTTTGTTTTCTTACTGAAGGAAACACTCTCAATGGATATTTTCTCGAGGAGTAGAGAATACAGGGCTCCCTCGAGACACTCCTGGTGATATTTTTCATGTGGTTATTGTCTTTAATTAAATGCGGACATTGCCCCAGTGCTGACCTCAAACCTCCATTTTTATGATCCTTCTTGTCAGTGACAATTGTATCATTTTTATAATTTATTTTCAAACATCTGGATCTGGGTCATATTTTGTTTGGTGCAGCATAGCCTGTCTCTGCCTCTTTCATTAAGCTCCACCTTCACATTCCTCTTGGCCAAAACAGCAATACACAAATAAAACATTTTAAAACAGTTAATATTTATATTAGTGCATATTTGTATTCAACAATTAAAATTCATGAGAATGAAAGAAGTCTAAATAAATACTAATTTAATTACTGTTTTTGATGTAGATTTGGTCTGTGAATACAATGTAAACTGGAATGGATGAATGTGGATGACATTTTGTTCTGAAGCATCAATTTTTGAAGGCTTGAAAAGTGAGATATGAAAATGAATTTTAAAAACTGGAGTTTACATCCATGTCAGAATGATTGTTTTCTGAGACATAATTCTTTTCTTGAGTTTACTCTCCTTGAATTTTAAATGATATGGATGTTCAAAATTAGATATCCTTGAATAACGATAGAAACTCACCGTTTCATTTCGACAATTCCGACGTTAACACAAAGCGTTTCAAACTTGGTTCTTGACATAAAATGTTCTTTTGCAGTTTACAGAATCCCACTCCCAGAGATATTCTCTTCATCTGACTACTATTTTGTCGTATAAATCTTATAAATTTCAGCAACTTCAAGCACTTGAAATTTCAGGTAGTTCATTGACACTTTGGTGAAGAGGTATGATCAAAGTGGCAGGACAGATCTGAACAGGCTAAAACTAGATGGTGTTTCAATCTCAGTCACAAAACTGCATAGTACATGGGTATGAGTTACAGTAAGTTCAAATTCTTGAACTTTAAATGAGAACATCTTTCTTTTACTGAGTTTATTTCACTACCTTTTCAATTCTTTTCAACATAATTATTCCTTTCATATCGAAATGGTTCTTAATCTTCCATTTTAAAGGAATCTCGGATGACTATATTATCCTTATCCTCACCTTTATTAATTGAATTCAAATTTGGCTCCTTAAATGTACCTCGTGAAACCAGGTCAAATATTTTTACATTTTGTCAGAGTGAAATCAAGTCCCCCTCAAACCAGGCCTGAGAAAAGAAGAGCCAATTCTTATAATAAAAAGTTTTAAATTTATATTTGTAGAAAATTTATTTTTAGGAGTTAATATTTCTTCATTTTCTTCTGTTTTGTGATTTCAGTCTGAGAATGTAATTAGGTTTTATAGATACCTTCATGACTCTCTTGTGGTATATCAAGCAGAATGTGTTGCTCTTATATTATATATACTTTCCTATAATATAATTTAACAGGGACAGAGCTTAAATTTACATGTTCAACAGCTTTTCAGGCAGTTACTGTTTCAAGCCAGGGCCACCCTGCTTTACTCTTGGTTTCTGGGCCCAGAAGCAGAGAAGAACTGCCAGGAATTTTTGGGACTTTAAAATTAGATCTGGTGTCAGATGATGTGGTGCTGGAATTAAAAGAAATAAGTGGAATGGTGTCAGGCTCTTCTGTTGCTCCAAGGTTCAAAGATAGAGGGTGAGTGGAAGTATATTATATTTGGAGAATCAATCCCCACAACTTGTTTTTATACCAAGTGATATATCAAAAAGTAAATATAACAGACAAATCAACATTCGTGCGTACTCGTTTAAGGTAGATGGTCTTCATTTTCAATTAAATACAACCATCCCAACCAGAGTTCGAACAAATCAGTTGATGAGTGTAATGCAGCGTCGCGTGGTGCAGCCCCAGAGATCCATTTGATGGATCTCATTTTGTTGAAACTCAGTCAAAATGAGGAGAATACCTGACACAGCGTCTCTCTCAAATTCTACCTCATGGGAGGAACCTCTGGCAGTTCCCATCCAGCCCAATCATACAGGAAGACTGGGCTGCTGATTCAGGTAACTTGTGCAGTTGGGTCCTTGACTCCACTGGATTTCACTATGGCCGAGTTGAAGCAGAAATGGTCACCACCAAAGAATATGCTGCTGGTAAAATATTGATGGATCTATTAATTTCACTAAGCAGGTTTTTATTTTACTTTTTGTTTCAATCGGCTTTTGATGATTTGGTCTCCACAGTTTCTTTATTATAAAGTATCTTTTATTATAAATATTGATATCAGATCATTATTCTGATGAAACGAAAATAAACAGAAAGACAGAGCATCTGATTGTTTCGACAAAATTACAGAATTTCAAAGAATACCAACGTCTCTGTAATTTTGATAACTCACTACATTTTGTGTGGATGGTTAACTTCAGGACTCATTAAACTGAAACAAGAAAATATTTTTCGATAATATATTTTGTTGTTTTCAAAACAATTTCAAGTGGTTGCAAACCATGGATGGTCAGAGTGGAATTCCTCCTTTGAAGAATTACCGGGCATTTTAAAGGTAAAGCATACAACATTCAATTAGAGATTTATCAATAATTTTAAATCAGAATGTTCAATTTCTGTGTTTTTGTATGTTTGCAATATCTTCATGTCAGTTTACTTATTAATCCAGGTGCATCATACCATTATCCTCACTACAACATGATTATCTAACTTGTTAGTAAACAATGTGTCTCCGAGTTTATTCTGAGTCTCGATAACTTTTGTTTTGTGTATCATGTGTCTTCATCATTTACAAATAAAGTGGATTGAGACTTTATCACTTATATTCCTTTGTTATGACTAATTTACACAAATAGGTTCTTTTAACACTAGTATTCATTTCCAGCCTCAGTGGTTGCAGTCAAGAGCGCCTGCTATCTCTTTTCTCTTTTTACTAGTTACTCTTCATAATAAAGGTTTTAATGATTCAAAAGGATTTCATTATTTTTACAATAATGTTCTTGATGTGAAATTTGTATAAAGTATTTTACCTAAATTTTCTTAGGAATTTTATAGTTTTGTAATGCCTGCTGTGTTCCACTACTATGTGGCTCTTTTCCCGTTCATGTGCTTTTGTATTTTATTGTTATTTTTAGTCATTAGCCCATATAGATTTTATGGAGAAACCATTTCAGTTATTCAATCTATAATATTCTTACGTATTTTGAAATATCATGCTAAACTTTTATGTCCTGAACAATCCTTAAAGTAAATTCACTAGAAACTTATTTTATTTCAAATAATCTTACACAAATCGTCATTTTGACATAATTCTTTTCGTCGGCTCAGTTTGAAAACTAATTTATAATTACTTCTTTCCATTTCAAATAATCCGTGAGTGTCTATAATAAAGTCAGGATTAGTCATATCATCTACAAGAAAACAAACCATTAACATATATTGACAGAAAACTTTTCAGTAAGGAAAATAGTGTCCTTTAAAATGACGGAGTAAAAGGTTTGGTGTCCCGAGCTGCACTTCTCCTATTTCAGCAAGCAGGTGCCACCGGCAATCTTCCTATTGCATCCCGAATTCAGGTAGAGAAAGAAATAAATAAATAAATAACCAAGGGAATCAGTTGGAAAATAAAGAAGAGGTTTAACGATAAGCTATTTTAGAGGCAAAACTCAGAAATCAGATGGAACATTCATCTTAAGGTGCCTCCCAGCTTCCATACCAAAAACTGAAGCTTGAGCTGTGATTCCAGAATCCAAGTCTGGTCTGATGCAGGAAGGATATCAAGAAGCAGAAGGAAATATCTTCAGATGTTTTATTTTACGCATTCAACACTACATTCAGAACATTAGTTCGGTGACCTCAATTCATTAAAATGGTATCCGTCAGGTATGGAGCCTGTGAGCACATTTGACTTTGGATTTTCCCATATGTCGATTTCTGTTTGATCCGTGGTGCTGACGTCAATTATTTTGACACACTAGAACTCTATTATTAAAGGTTCATAGTGCTGCAAATACAAACTATACACACAGTAATCGATCATTAATTCTTGAAAATCTTAGAGATGGGCCAGCATAGTAGCATCAAAATGTTTTGTTATAGTTTGCATCATAAAACGATTTAACATACCAAGTCAGTTACTTATTCAATTTAACTCAAACTTTGTTTGTCACCCAACAGGCTCATTAAAGATATCATAAACCGTCCATCTCTTCGAGATTAATCAGGGCACAACCACCTGTTTGTTTTGGGTGACCTCAGGGCAGGCAGCTCAGTACAAAATGACACCGGACAACTCGACACACCAGCAATCAATTTTCATTTAGGCAAACCTGATCAAACTAACTTGAAACAATATCAGTTTGTGTTTCCAGTTCCTCTATATGGAGGTGCTTCAATGTTAACAACAAATTTACTTTATTCATCTGTCTTCTATTTTGGGAACCTCCCTCTTTATATATATGTATATCTTCATCATTGTGTTATTGATGTGTACACTTAAAGATTCCTATTCGCACAGTGGTCAAGGTATTATCTTCTTGACCGTCTATTCATTTTGAAGATTACTGTATAAGGCCCTGATTAACACCACCCTGAAGAAAAATAATCACAATATCTCTGCCTAAAAGATTTTGTTTCATCGTAGAAAGAAACTTCCATCTCTAGTATCAATCCTTCAGTACACATGTAATAGATGTGGAAAAAGGACAATATTGTATTTTAAAACAGTCATGCGAAGGAACAAGAATTCTCTGAGTAAAGTCTATAAATTTTACGTTCAACGAGAGAGAGAGAGAGAGAATGTCACATCGACGTCCATTCTTTACCGTAGCTAAATCACAAGAGCGATAATAATTACATCATGAAAATTGCGGACTCCACATGCGTCTTTTCGCCTTCGTGACTAAAACGGAAGAGACAAAAACTTATTCTGTTTAGAATTTAAGTGCAAGGATTTATTCCGATCACGTGGTATCAGATTTAAGGAATTTAGAGATATTTTAGATGGAGACGAAAAGTGGAAGAGAAATCTCCTTATAGGTTTGAAACAGTGGAAGAATTTGATTCATGTAAACTTATACCACGAGTAGTAAGCGAGTGTACACACGGGGTGGAAGTGGCTTCATACCCTCTCCGTTCCCATCTTGCTAATTATGAACTAATATATTATAGAACTAATATATTCTGAATAAATTCAGATTGGTTTATTGAGTAAAAAAACCCCATAAATTATGAAATAATTACAATGATCTACATTAAGTTTATTGAAAAACTTCTTATAATGTTGCTAATTTCGAATATCAAGTTAGAATTTCTACAAACAATTCTTTTCTAAGCAAATTTTATATGAATTGGTAAAATAAATTTAAGACTTTTTCTTTTTATAACCAATGAGTTTTGATTATATTATTTGAAACTAACAAGAAATATTTTGTACTAACCTTATTCGAAACATTATTGTATAAATTTTCTGATGTACAGAAAAATTGATTTAAGCATTGAACAATTACGATACGTATTAGCTATTTTTCGCGCAAAATGTATCGCACCGAAATGATTATTATTTTTACAACTGAAAAGAGACTGCTTTTAACACAAAGATATTGGAATTCACTGTGAATTTTTACCTTCTTACGTAAGCATTATTACTTTATATTTCGTCATTTTAAAAAACTCTGTATTGAATACACTACTTTGGGTGAAATTTTTTTACTTTGTTTTAAAATTTCTTAATATCTGTATATTTTGCTGTTTAGATATATTATTTTTTAGAAAAAAGAACAACATTTACATAGTTTCCGCACTTGTATTATTCGTTCTATAACATTTAAAAGGAATATTAATGATAAGTAAGTTAATACATTTTCTGAATCGAAAATAAATTTAACAATCGAAGGCTACATTTTTTATACATTTTTTTTTAGCTATACATTTTTTTAGCTATATTTTTTAGAATATTACATTTTTTTTGTACTTATTAAAATTTTTAACATCTTTCTGCAAAGCTTATATGAAAATTACTAGTTCATGCTGCCTGTTACGTATAAGACTATGTGAATTATTTCTTTTCGGAATTTTTTCTTAGCACTTGAGCTAATCATCCAAAAAACTGGATTTAATATGAAAACATAACTAGTATGTTGTCTAATAATAAATTTATTTCTAAAATGTTAATACACCTGACTATAAAGTTAGATTTTTTTTCTAGCTATAATTTTTCTGTGAACCCTGAACAAAGAAACCCTTTTGAAATTCTTGTTTATTCAACTTATCGCTTTGTACAATGCATATTTTTACAGAAAATTTTGCCATTTTGCCCTATGTATTTTAATCTTATTGGAATGTTATCTACATATGAATAAGCTAGTTGTATTTATATTCAAGATAAATTAAAGGTTTTTACACAATTTAAAATAAATGTAGCTAATACAATCTGAATATATTGAAACAAAAATTTTATACTAGGTTCCCTTTCTTACAAGTAAAATAGTGGGATCAGATATTATTTAGTTTAATCAAACGCTTTTATTTGAATTAATACAGTCTGAATAAATTAGCTTATTTTGTTTAATTTACAACATCTTAAATTATAAATAATTACATTGATAAACAGTTAGTTTATAGAAAAATTACTTATAATATTGCTGATTTTGAATATCAAGTTAGAATTTCTAAGCAAATTTTACATGAATAGGAAAGTAATTTTAATTCATATTCTTACTCACTGAATATGCCTAAAATTCTTTGAAACAATCAAGTTTATAATCAACATTTTTCCAAAATTTCTATCTATATTTTTACTGATGTATAGAAAAATAAATTAAACTTTGAACAAAAATTGTAAATATTAGCTATTTTTCGAGTAAAATGTATGGTAACGGAATGATTATTTTTACAACTGCGTTAACTCAACATTTTTTGAAATTGGGGGTAATTTTACATAATAATTACTTTATATTTTAACACTTTAAGAAACACTGTAATGATAATACTATTTTCTATAAGATTTCACTATATGTTTATAATTATTTAAAATCATTTGCTTGATTATTTTTAGTTTGATTTAATGAATAATTTAGTAATGAGAGAAATTTTGAATTTTTATTTACTACCATGAAGACATATGCTATCTTATCTTTGGATTCTGAAGACATGTTAAGTTAAAATTTCTTATTATGGGTAACCGTTGGAGGAGATATGAGAACACTTGAGGAACTTTGATCACAGTTTTCTAGGAATGCTGTTCAATACTCTTAAAAAGAACAATATTGGATAGGACAAAAACATACGATTTTTATCCTTATGTATTTAATACTCTTGCGTATGCAAGCAGAAAATTTTGTAGTATGCTTTGGAATTCAAATAAATAACTTACAATATAATATTTTAACTATGTGTAACAAAATATGATGATTACTTTTCGTTGAATAATACTAATCACATTTTAATTTTTGTAACAATTATTTATTAGGATTTAATTAGGGAAAAATCATTATTTAACCAAAACACATAATTTTAAAAGACTACAATTCATGTTTCGACAATCTCTTTTGATAAAATTAACATATTCATAAAAAAATTACTCTAACAGTACTATCAAATGAATAAGTAATGCACTTTCGGCTTGTAAGTAAAGATGGTTCCTGCTCTATTCAAAGAACACTATTGTATGGTTATAAAATTATAGATGGGTTTTTCTTTTCAGTTGTTAAGTAAAAATAATTCATTCTTGAATTTATCTGAAATATATTTTTGAAAACTCTTTTGATATTTATCACTTTTTTTAAAAATTATATATAAGATATTTTTATTTTTCTAACATGGAACATGTTATGTTTAAAGTTTTATATAATATTAAAAATATATTTTCCATTTAAAAAATATTATAATAAGTTTAATAAGTTAAGTTTAATTTCTTACATTCTAGTATTAAAACCGTTAAGTTTAATATATATTTTATTTTCTAACATAAAAATAAAAAAAAAAAAATTATACTTAATAATTTTTTTCTAATATTAAGAAAAAATATTTTGCTTTAAAAATTTTATTTTATAACATTAAAATAGTATTATATTTTTAAAAATTTATTTTCTAACATAAAAATTGTTTAGTATATAATTTTAAAAGTTATATTAATTTTTTTATTTTTATTTTTCTAACATTAAGAAAAAATATTCTGTTTTTAAAAATTTATTTTTATAACATTAAGAAAAAATATTCTGTTTTTGAAAATTTATTTTATTAACATTAAAACTGTTTAACATTTTATTTTAAAAGTTATATTATTTTTTTTTCTTATATTGAGAAAAAATATTCTGTTTTTGAATCTTTTTTTTATACTAAGAAAAATATTCTGTTTTTTAATTTTTTTTCTTATTCTAAGAAAAATATTCTGATTTTGAAAATTTATTTTCTTACATTAAAACTGTTTAACATTTTATTTTAAAAGTTATGTTTTAAATTTCTTCTAACTTTAAGAAAAAAAAATATTTTTCTATCATTAAAATTGTTTAATATTTTATTTTCCAGCATTGAAAACGTTATACTCAATCATAAAAATGTTATTTCAAAAATTTATATTCTAATATTAAAAATGCTACTTTTTTTCAATGAAAAATAATTAATGTGATTCATTAAAGTTTTAAAAAGACAAATTTTGAAATATTATATCATAACTCTAAATTATACTACATATAAACTAGGTATAAAGTTGAATAATAAAACATACACAAATATTAAGTAAAACAAGCATATTTATTTAAAGACTTTGATCAGAAGCAATATACATTTGCTTTGAATTTTTAACCATAACAGATGTATTAAGTTTTTCTAGGAAAGATTTGCTTACATAATCTGACAATTGAGAATTTTTCTGTAAAAAATCTGCAGCCAATTGTTCGAAAAAAAAAAAAAAAAAATGTTCAAAGAAAAATTAACACGTTCACCACACCACTGTAAACGACTCTTATGATTCATCATAATGCGATGAAGTCCAATTTGATTAGCATATTCCTGGATACATCCGTAACATAAGAACCCATTGACGATAGAATTTCCCAGATAGTTACACAAAAGTTCAATCAATGAAGTTGTTAACACCGATTCAACTTCTGAAAAGTCCGTATTCACTACTTCACTCGGTGCAATTTTCGAAGCTTTGCTCAGCAATACATTTCGAAACATACAATCGAATATAATAGACGTAATACTTTCCGTAATTTTCTTGTGGATTCGTACTAATTCACGCCAGTTACTTTCGTTCAGAACACAAATTTGTGGGATAAACTTCTTAGAATAGTCCTTTTGGTGATAGCGCTGGCAGGTAATATGCGGAACGTTTTGGAAGAGAACTGCTGAAATCACCAACATGTATTTTATAATGAGAGTCTGTTTAGGAGAGAGGGGTAGATCGATTTTCTCGACGCGTTTGGCAAGTGATTGCCAGAGCACAGGTGACATATACATACCTCTTTTAGTTGGGAAAAGACGATTATTCTCATTTCTTCTACACTGAGGCAAATGAATTTGTACCACATTAGCAAAATACGTCACTGCAGCATAGATGTCTTGATCCAGATGGAAATGATGTAGAGGAACAGCATCGTCAGAGAAAGATGAATTTTCCTTATTATCATAATTAAAACACATTCGTTTACTTGAAACAATCATGAAACTAGACATTCGTTTCATTTCTGTAATTATGAACGAAAATAAGTCCGTTCAAGACAAGAATAAAATTTAAAATTACAGTCTGTGGGAGAGAGAGTTAGAAAAGACTTTGAACTAAGTGTACTCCAAGTCCATTGCTAGAGCTTTACACTAATGCTGAACTGTGATAGGTTTGTTTAGGTGATACCACCAAACTTAAAGAAGCTGATTAGCGGAATAAGGTAATGTATTCTTACCCCACGGAATATTAAATTGAGTATAATTTGGTCATGTTATCAATATTCGTGTGATAACATGTTCATATTATGTTAACGCATTCCTTTTTCATATCACTTTTATATAATTCTGTCGTGACTTTGCCAAGTTCAAACACGTATTCTTTCTATGTATTTTTGAAATTACCATACAAAAAAAATTAAATTCTTTGTTTTCAATAGTGTAGCATTATATATTTACAGTAAGTGAATGATATTAACTTTTCAAATCAAGAGTTCTTATGATTCAACTTTCTGTTAAATATTTCTACATGGTCATCGAATATACGATCATAATGTTAAGTTACGAAGTAGAAGTATTCGTGCTCAAATGTCAGAGAATAAAGTTTACATAAATGTTGGAATCTTAAAGAGAAAATATAAACTTATTAATTAAATTTCGATAAAGAATTTTAAACTTATTAAATAAATTTAGAAAATAAATTTTAAATTTTCAAATCTAAACAAGTGTCGCAGATGTTTTCACTTTGAACACCAAACTCAAAATACACGTAAAAAAGTCAAAATTCCATATTGAGGTAATAAAATTCTAGAAATCTCACAAAAATGGAAATGGCATTACATTTCTCGGCTCCAGTATCGCAGTTATAAAAATCAAATGAAAGCAAAATTTTCTTCACAGATTTTGGGTTGATTGTGTTAAATCAAAATATTAAATTTTTTTTTCTAATTCGTGTTAAATCAAAGTCATGTAAAAGTTCTTATAAAAACAGAATTGGGTGTATAATGTTTTTAAATTCTGCATATGGCTTTTGACAGATTTGGTAGAAAACAATATCTTACAGGTACCAAACAATCCATACACAAAAATGTAATACACTGAAATGGAAATTCCATAGATTAAAAAAATGTAAAAGAATATATAAGTAAGATAAATATGAGGACAAAAAAGAATATAAGTAAGATATATATGTATATATTCAAGCTGTATTTATTGAAAATAGGAAAAGAACAATCTAATCAATAAATAAAAAGATTAAATAAGATTGCAAAGACTATCTCCGTGCATAGCAACAACATTTACAAAAATCTCCCGCTGAAAGGAAACCTAAGCCGGAGATTTGCATCTTAATCGGAAGCTTAAAGCTTAAACAGTAAATGTATCATAATGTCCTCTAACAAAGAGAAAGAGCACTAATTTTTTTGAAAAAAGCATTTTACTTTAAAACCAAAAATTTAAACAAAAAAAAGGAAAACAGAAAGATGAAACAAAACTTAATAACAGAAAAAACTAAAACTTATAATGTTATTATGTTTTTAATTATTCTTGATAAAACTCGAAGGAAATTGCCCTTACAGACAAATTTCTCTTTTCCAAGTTACAGTAAGTATGCTGTATTTTAGTCACAAATTCAATATTCTTTGAAATATTCCTAATTTATGTTCCTAAAGTATTCAGACATAATGAACTCCCTAATAAGGGTGCGTTACGTAATACAAAAGGAAAAAAAATCTCTCTAAATCATACACAATATGCAAATTTTTATCATCCTCTATTTTTTTAAAAATATCTAAATATTCCTTTTCATTTATAGTAACCTTAGTTTACAATGATTTTAAATACTGAGAATAAAAAGATAACAGTTTAACATCTTCGTTATTATCTCATCTTATTTATAAAAATTTCGTAATAAACTTGAACGTTATTTGACGTGTTCGGAAAAAAAAAAAAAAAAGATGCGTTTGACGATTGATTTTCGGTGCAATTCAAGCTGGAACAAAAATATATTTCCTATATTATTCAGTAAACTGAAATTAAGGACATACTGAAAAGTTTGGTCCATAGTTTGGCTATTATTCAAAAAAACAAGGGTCATATATCATATCCATGACGGATGAAGAGTGAATAAAAGGGATTTGAAAACTGATATTTTATTTGTTATATTAAAATAAAGGAAAAAATTATATAGTTATCATAAGAAATGAGATGACAGAAGTTCAATTTTTCAAATTTTTCAGCCTTTTTAAGCAATGTGCAAATGATGTTTTGATGTAAAGTATACAGTAAGTCGTACGTAAATCTGTATGTATTATGCGGGAAAGGAGGAAGAGGTAGCCACATTGTCTAAATAGAAAATGGGAAAAAAGATAGTATTTTGATAGTAAATTAAAATTTTTATTTCCCCCCATATAGTGTGTTTTTTTTTGGGGGGGGGTATCTTTTATGAATATATTTTTGTTGATAAATCGTAGAAGTTCAATTTTGGTATAACAATTTGCTGCACTATTTTATATCAATTGAAGTTATATTGAGTTTTAAATACCTAAACGAGAACCACATAATATACTTTACCTGACAAAAAATCTGAGAATATAAAATTAAAATATTTGAAAAGTAACGAGTATTTTGTGCCTTGATATTAAATATAAGAACATATCTTCTCCTCCATAAAGGACAATAAGATCTAAAATCGTAATTATGTGTCCCTCACTTAATTTGGGCTATTACCAGCAATCATGGTCTGATGGCTGAGGAAAATTTGTATTTTTGAAAATTGATAAATGTTATGTTTTTTCGAAGTATAATGTACATTCTAAAGTTTACATAATTAAAGTTTCTTGAACAAGCAGATTAATTTAAAGCCATCTCTTTATACAAAAAAGTTCGAGATATACGATCCTGAGTGAAATACTTTTCTGCTCTTGGGCTTGCTGTCCTTGACAAATATGAGACATGTACCCCCAGGATATCTTAGACATCTCTTACTATTTTCGGATCTTCTTTTTATCATGCTAACCTTGCCTTCCCCCTTCTTACATTTAGAGTTTTTCCGAGAACACAGATACGAGTTTTTTCTTAAAAAATAGATTTAACTAATGTTTGGCACCGATTAGTCAATTATGACATTTGTGCTAATAAAACCAAAATGACGCGATCATATCTAAATTCACATGACAATGTGAATTTAGATATCATGAGTTTGAGTTATGATCATATGATGACGAGCTGGTATCTTATTTCTTAAATTTTTAATTTACTGTTACGAACACGAGATGACGCTTCCCTAGAAAGGTTTTTTTTTATGAAGGAAAAGATACTCTTATAGAGATTTCATCAGACAGCCCGTAAGTCTAAGCAACGACCCTTTAACCATAGTGATAATTTTGCGGACAAACGTAAACTCCCCAAAGTGCTGGAACCTAGGCGGAATATCAATTGGGAAGAAAGTTATGAACTTTTCGTGAATTTTATGTGTGACATCACACCTGGCCGGAACAGAGGGAAATACGCCTTCAGCCTGAGACAAAGTCAGTCTGTCTGTCTGTCTTTGGAATTTGCTTCAGAGATCGATCGGGAAATCCACTGAAAGTCATTAGTACTTGGAAGTGGAACTACCGGTAGAGTGGTCGGGTGAATTTGCAGAGAAGAAGCGTGCGGAATTGTCGGAGCCTGGCCTGGAAGTGCAGAGTATTGCTTTGAAGATTTTTCCTAGGTGTGAATCAGTAAACTGGTGAGCTGAAGATTTCTAAAACGATTGTGATTGTCATTACAAATGCTGTTTTGTTCCCGTATCTGTGTCACTAATCTGTACAAATGCTGTGTTTCCTAACTGTGCTGTTATTGTCCATGCTCTGATACCTGTGTCGTCTTGTCCAGAATCTGTGAATAAAATGACATTCGCCATTATTCTCTGAGTTGGGTTGATTTTCACTTGCATACACCCACAATTTTTGTAACAATTCAGTTCAACAATTTCTAAATTCAATACTTTGAAGTTTGATTGAGTTTTCAAAGGGAATAACTTCAATTATTTTACACAACGATATAAAGACGAAAGTGACCCAAATTTTTACTACAATTTTTTGGTTTTTTTTTTTAAATATTTAAATTACTACATCTTTTTTTTTTATTAATATTTCTGGTTTTCGTCTATTTATTTTACTTTCTTTTGAATTTATAAATTTTCCATTACAGTTAAAGTTGTTTAATGTATTGTCATTCCCTTTTAAGTTTGCAACCTTTATCTTTCTATTGTTAGTTTGGTTTACGTCTTATTTCTTAATGGTTCAATTATGATTTTTACAATTTCTTATGGTGTTAAATTTTAAAATAACTTCTTAATTTACTTGAGAAATTTAAAAAGAATTGTATTTTTCAATTTTGCACACAAACACATAATTGAAAAACACTATTGATAGCATATATAAATTCTTTAATAATTATTCTCTTTAAAATCTCAATGTTTTGAAAAGTGTAGATAAAAATTGTGCTGTGATAAATAAATGAAGTTTTGAAATATTTTTATAAGAATGGTTATCCATCTTTGCCCAATGGAAACATTTTTAAGAGATAAAAATAGTACATATCTAATAATCAATCGTTAACAGATAAATTGCATACGAACCTCACCAATCAATATAATTTAGTCTCATCATTTCAATTTTTTCATCATTTCACTCGGGTAAAGGAATAAATAATTTCATATTGAAAATGAATGCATTATGTTTTTCAAGCCAAAAAGAAAAAAAAAAAAAAAAAAAAAGGAAAAAAAAACTCGATGTTGTAATCAGGCAAGAAAATACTATATGCCAGTCAAATAAGAATAAATGCATAAGATTTTTCGAAAAAGCATTATTGATTCATGCATGACATTAAATTTACAAATTTTTGTGACATAGATCTATTGCTTGATGGCCTCATTTACTACTTTTGCAAATTAGATTAAAAAATATCTGTCTTTAATAAAATATTGAAGCAAATTTATAATAAAATTGAGAATAAACACTATCAAACTTGTGACCTTATATAGTTATGCACATGTGTCAATAATATATTTGAAATCATTTAAGTTTTAAATGGAAAAAGGAAACCATCGCAAGTGATTATTCACTTGATGGTTTCTAAACGCTAATATCAAATCCATTTTGAAATGGAAGACTTCACGTTAAATAGTATTTTAAATCTTTGTCTCGCAAAACTTGTAACTTTTTTTAAAAAAAGATCTGTTAACATAATGATAGTTTGCATAAGTACTTCAAATTGGTGAATTTATTCTGTAAACAAATAAAATATCGTCTGAAAAACTATCATGTTATGTTTGTTCAAAACATTATGTTTTCAATCGAGTTTGACTAACGTTTTGATAGTTAGAAGGGAAAAAAGTCTTATGGTTGAAAACTTTTACAAATGCTTTTGAGTATTTGTCTTCGGAAATGGAAAAAAGTACATGGGTCACCTTCGTATTTTTTTTTTTTCAAAGTAGCAAACTAAAATATTCTTATCGGCTTAAAAAAGAAACGGAATTCGTTTTTCCATAAAAAATCACTCACATTTAGAATGCAATGTTGAACGGAAAAACATGTCTTGTCGCATAAATGTTCTAAACATCATTCTGAGCGTTTGGTACCACTGACGCTTGCATGAAAAATAGCTAACGGTAGTATTACATTTAACTTTCTGTCAATCATGAAATGGTTGATATTTCCGGTACTTTCCCTTCTATAACGTGCTTCTTAATGGATTTTTTTTCTTTAAAATTACATCTTTTAAATTTTTTCTGCTAGTTTTGTAATTATAATTCAAAGAACAAGCGTTTAAACTTTTTATCTCCTGTTCCATTTCGTATTTTAAGTTAAAGAAGTTGTGTTTTTATTTATTTTAATATAATTCTTTTCTGTTCTGTGAATAGTTATTCTATTCTAAAAAGAAAAAAAAATGAGCATTTGAATTTCAATTAGAAAACATTTAGAATATTTCTTTTCGCTAAGCCACTTTAAGAAAATAAAATAAAGAATTCTAGATTAAGGGTATTTAATGATTTAGATATGATAAATATTTAATAAATTTAATTTCAATATATTTGTTCCAGATGATATGCAAAAGAAAATATAATTTTAACTCAAATGTAGAAGACAAGACATGGCGAACCTAAAATATTTGCAATTTATTTTGTATCGGATTAAATTGAATACTCGAAGAAAAGATGAAAAAAGAACTGGAAAAGTAGTTGTTATTTTTGAGAAAAAGTTGTTATGTATATATATTTTGAAACGAGATTTAAAAATACTCAGAATCACAGATTAAGTTTTCTTGAAAAGATTTGGTACAAAATAAAATATCAAACACTTCCTAAAATAAAATCTCTCTCTCTCTCTCTCTCTCTCTCTCTCTTTCTCTCTCTCTCTCTCTCTCTCTCTCACACACACACACACACACACACACACACACACACACACACACACACACACACACACACACACACACACACAATGTGTTGTGCTGAAAGAATTATAGTTGGTAGCATAGAAAAACTCAGGAGAAATATTTAACAGCAAAATCTTAATTTTATTAACCCTAACTTGTATTATACAAATTAAACAGGATTTTGAACATTTTTTTTTTTTTTTTGGACAGAAGTTGTATGGGGTGACTGGTCTCCCTAGGTCGAAGAACTTTATGAATCTCGAGTCAGGTCGGGGGGTCTCCTTCGTCCTTTCTCATAAAAGTATCCACTGCAGGCTTTATGTTTTAAGTGTGAAGAGTCTTGCGGTTGATTTTCCTAATCTTGGTATGTGGCTCGGGATGGTGTTAAATGAAGAGAATACTTAAGAATTTATGAATTTTGTGGCTTCATATTATATTTAAATGACAGTGTGATTACTTTTGAAAAATAATGTTGTGAGGGCTATTTCTGACATGGGGTAAAAAAATTTTTGGTGCCATCAGCTTATAAAATAAGAGAGGAGATAGAAATAAGAATCGTTATAACACATACATGTCGAAACTTTTTTATACACACACTGTTATATATATATATATATATATATATATATATATATATATATATATATATATATATATATTGAAAAGTGGAACGAAAGGAGAATGGTTAACTGTAGTCGACAAAATTTACTCTTAAGAAAGTTATCCCTTAGAAGTCTTGCTAATTCTTCCTCTTAAATGGTGCTCAAATATCTTCATAGTATTAAACAAACAAACTCAATTCTTGGAAATTACAATAGTAATAATTCGAGATTAAAACAACGTTTTTTTTAAAAAACAACGTTTTTTTTATATGGCGGCAAAGTTTGACAAAAAAATTATTGAAATATTAGTTAAAACTGGATGCAAATATCTAAATATTGCATTTGTTAGGCCGTAGAACGGTTCCAAATTTCCAGGCTCTGGCTTGCTGGGAAGTTGGTTAAATTAACGATGAAAACTTGATGACACAGTGATACACACAGACAGATACACCAAGTGAAATACATAAAAACGTTAAAACTAACTAAGATAATTAATTCATCCGGTAAAATTAAATGAATGGAATGCATTTTTTCCAACCACCCTTGGCGACAAGAATTACTTAGCGATATTTTGCTAAATGTGGCTACCCTGTTCCGTTTTACGGACTTAAGTTAACAAAAAAAAATAAAATAATAATAATAATAAATAAAACCAATACTGAACCAAATTTTTTGAAATCATGAAGTGATTGGGCTAAACTGCGTAAAATATTAATTAAAACTTATCGCAAACGTCTAAATATTGCATTGTTGACGGTACGAACGATTCCAAATTTCAAAGCTCTGGCTTGATGGGAAGTTGGTTAGAATAACGATCGAAATTTGATGTACACACACACACTCACACACACACACACACACACACACACACACACACACACACACACACACACCAAGTGAAATTCAGGAAAAACGTTGTAAAATTGAGTCAGAATAGTGTTATTTTAAAGGCTTGATGTTAAGAAAGTTTGAATTAAATATTAATTAAGTTTAAATTAAAAAAAAAGAGAGACAGGAATTAAAATTTATTACAATAATTCTAGCTTCCCCCTCCACATGACTCATATAACAACATGACTAGATTGTATCGACAACTGTGAAGATAGAGAGACTCAGCTGTAGGTTTTTTAAAATTTCTATAACTTCCTTTGACTGTGCTTCATGGCATGTATTAACTTAAAACAAACATTATTTAATGCAAATCTTATCAAATATTCAACATATTTTTAAGTATACTAGTTATAACATGATGCACTAATATCATATTACTTATAAAAAATAAAAAATAAATAGATCAATACATCATCATTTATCATTACATTTTAAAATAATGAAATGGTGATGTGTAGATTGTCCGAAAAGCGCTCTGA
This sequence comes from Nephila pilipes, assembly GCA_019974015.1. Taxonomy (NCBI): domain Eukaryota; kingdom Metazoa; phylum Arthropoda; class Arachnida; order Araneae; family Nephilidae; genus Nephila; species Nephila pilipes. The sequence continues at coordinate 460 of BMAW01027453.1, read as the reverse complement.
AAAAAAAACCCGTCGACTCAAGCTTGATTTTTTAATACTTGTTGAATGTTTTCCATTCCATTTGGAGAAGAAGAGGAAAAGAGTTCTTGAAATATCCTTGATGTATGTAAAAACTTACATTTATTATAAAGGTACAATGAGAGTTACATGAGATTCTTAGATTTGATATTAGTTACAAAAAATTTGAAATCATTGAAACTTATAGTATGTTTCAGATTGAAAAAATGTTGAGATTGAACACAATTTATTTTGTGTCACTGTAACATTGTTAGTTTGATATAGATGACAAATTGCATTATCTTTTTTGAAGACGTTGCTCAGGAACAGATTAGTCAACAAGTGGACATGACAAGACATCGGTATTGTGCTTATCTCATATTACATCACCTCATGGAAGAAACAAAGAAGCGATAGGCAAATCACAATTGTGTAAAACATTCAATAACACTTTTAATCAACT
>BMAW01027446.1:0-10831 GCA_019974015.1 Nephila pilipes | reverse complement strand
AGAATTCAGAAAATCATTTCAATAATGATTTGTATAATTATTGTATTTTTAACACAAAATGGAAAATTATACTTTGTTGATACTTTATCAATAAGATTTCATCAAAAGATAATAATTAGAAATCAACAACCACAAATTTTGAATTTTTACTATGAAAATGAAGCATTATTTTACTTAGAAAATTTATAAATGGCATTTTTAGAACCGTTATTGAAAAGTTGCTAAGAAAAGAGCAATCCGAAAAAAAACTATAAATTATCTTTGGAATGTTCAGTTTCTAATAACTTTTAAATTTTTATCTGATTGCTTCATTATTTTTTAAATTATTAAATACTAGTGAATAATATAGGAGTATAATGGTCCTTGAACCATCGGAGATATTTCATTTCATACATATTTATTTTTCTTTCTTCTTTTACGTATACACAAGCGTTATTCATGAATTGCACTTGTTTCATATTATCAACACAAAATGTAAAAAAACATAGCAGGGAATACAGAATATTCTGCTGGATCTTCACTTGGAGGAGAAAATCAGACGCATTTTAAAAAGGAGAATTACATCATGTGGAACAAAATTGTAACATAGAAAGTTATAAGAATTATTCATTTTACTAATGAATAGGAGTGGATGACACCGCCTAAATGATTTGCTTATATAGAAAGTTGTTTAATAAAACTGCTTAATTAAGTAAATTTCTTCCTGTTTTAGAATCTTTATTTTTTAAAAAGTAAATAAAATCAAAGCATTTATAAATCAGAATTTAAGTAGCGAAAAATGTAAAGGGGTATTGTTTTCCTCAGATATAACTAATAATCAATATTATGAGAATATTGGTGAAATAATAATGAAACAATAATAAAGGTATTAGAACAGTAAAATTTAAAAAGTTTTTTTGTTGTTCAAGTCCATTTTGAAAAAATGGCAATTAAGATGCGTGATCATTTAATGTTTTTTTGCACAGGAATATAGCCTAATTAATTAAAATGTGATAAATCTACCGTCTGTTGAGGAAATTTAACCAGTTTAATTGCTTATGTGACTTTAAATCTACAATATAAAAATGTAACTTTATTGAATAGTTTATGGGGAAACTCATAAAGTATTGCTTTATTTATTGAACAATATTTCAGGAGCAATTTATCATTTTTGTTGGTTTGGATGTATGTACCTTAAAATATTGTCATTATTTTTGTATTCCTCAAAATGCATATATTTTCTAAGCCATGAACTATAATTCCCAATCGTCATTATTAAGAGCAAAAATGTTTTTTTTAGTAAAGACAGATATTGAATTTAATATCATAAATAAAACGAAGTGATTCATTTAGTTCTTAAAATATTTGCTTTGATTTACTCAATGCAGCACATGTTTACATAAACATTTTTTTACATAACATATTACATTTTTACATAAAACATAACACATTTTTACTTAAATAGATTTTTTAAATTTTTTTTATTATTTATGGTCTTATAATAAATTTTATTATTTATGGTCTCATTAGTGATAATTCAGTTTAGATGAAAACTTTGGATCATTTTTATTTGCTTCTAAATTTGGTGCTATTTAGTAAGCAGTCAATTTATCTTAAGATTTAAAAAGAATTTTTTTTTTTCTTTTTCAAATTAATTATATGCGTATTTCAGAATATATTTCAACACGTTGAAAAATAAGTAAATGTGTCCTTTATAACTGTTAAAAATTATAAGACAACATATCGTAACTATTCTTAAGGATTAATGGGTGCCTCATGGTGAGCTATTAGCCATATCAGAGAAAAAAATGAAATTAGTCCTTAAATTCTGTATTCTTGATTTAACATCTCGCATATACTCATGGAAGGTGACAATTTTATTAACCATTTTAAAGTTTCAGTTATAGTGCTCCAAGTGTGATTAAAACTATGTTAACTATGAGACATTTATCTCCTTTAGTTTATACTCACTTGTATGTTTCTCTCTTCTCCTAATTGAAGTTTTTCTTATTTAATCGATACGGTATCGATTAAACTAGGTCCATCTACCTCTTAGTTAAAAAAATATTGAGTTCTTGTTTTTTCAAAAATGCGAGAAAACTTTTAACTGTTAAGGTGATAAATAAAAACTAAAATTAACATAGAGACTAGGATATCTGCTTTTAATAAACATAAAACCTATATTAGTTTTTTAATAAGTTCTTTAATCATGAAAACTACTTAGTTAATGCTTACTTGTCATTCGACAACATTATAATTGCGAGAAAATGCAAAGTGGTGTAAGATTCGAATAAATTACTGATAGTAAGTAAACATTTTCTAACATAATTTTACAGTAATATAGGATTTTATTACAATTTTATTGAATTCAGCATAGATATTTCTAGGAAGTTGTTTTCTTAACTTTAAAAAAATTATTGAAATGCTTTTTGCTCATTTGAGAGCATTGGAAGTGTTATATTAAACATTTTTACAATATGCAAACAAATTACTGGATAGAGAATAAGCAGTGTAATATCATGCTTACTCTTTTCAGGAATTTCTAAGTAATTTTGTTGAATTATGCATAGAATTTTCCAAAAAATTGCTTTACTAGTTCTGATATAAATTAGAATTTTCCTTTCTCATTCGTGAACATCAGAATTTTAATAAATACAAAATGTCTTAAGAATTAAATAAATTACTGGATATCGAAAAAAAAAAATTATTCCAAATTTAAAATAATAAGGAATTTTAATACAATTTAAACAAATTATATTCAGGAGTTTCTAAAAAAGTTACCTTATCAATTCCGTAAAAATATAATGGACTTTGTTCTGCTCAATCGAGAAACCACAAGTATAAATGACTGCCACATTTTATAATGATTCAAGCAAATTACTTTATATCGAACAAAAATTTTCAATGCCATATATACTATGTTAAAGAATTTTAATACAGTTTAACCGAATTCTGCATAGATGTTTCTAACCATTCTTTCATCGGGAAAACCAGTTCATTAATTCCGAGGTAAAACTGGTTAATGAATAATTGGATTATCGAAACTTCCAGTAAGCCCGTCCGCTTGACAGTTCGTTATTTCCCGATTATCTTCTCAGATTGTCTGTCCAGGGCTATCGGGCTCGCAGAATGAATTACGCACGTTGGAAAATTGTCCACAAAATACTGTTCAATTTCACGCTGAGTGAGTAAACGCTTCTGCTTTTGACAGGTGAAGACTAACCTTTTGCGTGTGTGCACATCTGAGTCAAAATCTAAGGCTTATATTGAATGCGAATTTAGTTATATGTAATCGTTTCTTGCAGTGAAGACAAATATGTACATGTATTCAGTGATTATTTGTAAATATGTATCCTTTGAGAGAAAGTTTGTTATTTAAATGTATAAATATTCAACCGTTTCATTGGAAATTTCAAGGATAGATACACTGTATCTCTTCTGTAAATAAGTTAAATTGCAAAAGATGAAATGTTCTTCAGATTTTAATATTATGGGTAGCATAGAAAGGTATAACCGTTTGCCATCATCAATAATGTATGTATTAAATACCAGAAAATTTTGTAAAAAGTATTAATTACGGTATTACAAAGAGGTAAAATATAATTTACATATTTAGATTTCACAAGTATTTTTTTTCGAACTGTACTTTAAATTTCTGCAGAAATTTAGTTAATATTGCATTCTAAATAATAATTTGGTGCGTAATGTAGAATATTGATAACATTTCATTAAGTGTAATGTAATTTAAAGGAAATCTTTTATATATTTATGATTAAATATCCCTTATTACAGATTATAACATTTATTACTTTCTAATTACAACAGTATTAAAGTTTTGCTATTTATTACATATTAACACATAGTTATAAGTGTCGTCAGGAATATTTATTAGTATTAAATGAAAGAGTTAATTATTGAGTTTCACTTAAATCTAGCGAATGAAAAGATTTATGAATGAACAAAAGTATTCTGAAAAACACAAAAGTATGAATTATTTCAAAATAAATTTTCCCTTAATAATTAAGCTTGAATACCTATGCCGGAGGTAAATGACACTATAACTATATTTTAAATTTTAAGGAAAGGATTTTCAAAGTTATCTTTATGTTTCATTATAAACAGCTAGTTCATTATTGAACATTCTTTGTGGATTTTATTTTTTGTGTTAATGAATTTTAAATTATACATTTTTTCGCATTTTTAATCCCCGACATGCATATATAACTGAAAAAAATAGATTATTTAATAAAATTTATATTTAAAGGTGAATATGTTCAGTAATAAGATAACTAAAGACATAAAATAAATAATAAAAAGAAATTTATGTTTTATTTAACATTTTCTTATTTTAAAAAAACCAATTGAAAAAAAATCATAAAGTAATCATTTTGCATTTTTTGAAAACAATCTTAAGTTATTTTGTAAATGTTGACGTTTTTTTCCTCCCATAAAACGTACGAAATTTAGTAGCCAAAAATGAGAAAATCCTAAGAAAATTTTGTACTTTTTATCGACCATGTAATGGTAATATCAGTCTTAAAGGATAAAATACAACTAAATATAATGACTTTAATAAATTAGTTAGTTTAATTAATTAACATAGTTAATTAACTTTTCTCTTTTCCAAAGAATTTTCCCCATCAGGATTCGAAAAATAGAATAATCCTTAATTTCAAATTTCAAAACATTTTGTATTATTTAATTAAATGAGTCAAACATTTAATCATAAAACAATTTGCACTTAACAATTTAAAAGTATTTCGCCCCAAAAGATTAGTAAATTTAAAAAAAATATTAAACTATATTATTATGAAAAAATATAAAATAATTAACAGTTACGAAAAGAGTATTTTTTAACATTCCAAAACTTTTATACATCTTAATTTTTCTTTTTATGCACAACTTTAATTCAAAAACACAAGCAACTACTGTAAATAGGTAAGAAAACATTAGAATTTTAAAATTACGATCAGAAATAAAAATAAATAAATAAATGTCGTCTATTAGCTTATAAAACATAATTACTGATCTCTTGGTTACGAATTGTAAAAAGCAAGAAAAATAGTTTGTATCGTTTGACCCAGCTAATTTTATATATAGTCTCTAATTGTGTTAACCAAATATCTATGGAACTAGAGAAAAGTTCCGAATCAAATTCGAAACTTACATTATTTATACGATTTTATATTTCATTCAAGGAAAATAATGGTTACAGAAAGAAACATTACTATTTATATAGAAATTAATTAGCACTGCTAAATATATTAACTATTTAACCCTTTAATACTGTGACTTTATTTCTGTTAAAAATTAACAAACATCATAATCTTATCTATTTGCGAAGAAAATTTCAAAAAATTCTAAGATTATCCCTTTTTTAAGAACATACCATATTTTAAACAGTTATTTATAAAAAGGTTTTGAAAACATTTCTTCATAAAATGACGTAATTGCATCAATATTCAGGAGAAGAAATTGTAGGAGTTTTAATTATGATTCACTTTTAATTGAAAAACGAAAGAGCAAAAAATAGTTTTCCTAAAAAAATGTACCAAGAAATGAAATATTTTTTAAAAGGACTAAAAATTTCAAAAAGATAAAATATATTTTCATAGATATTCCATTAGAAATATATATATATATATATATATATATATATATATATATAGGTTTGAAGGTTGGTACCATTAAACTAGTTTAACCCCGCGTAATCGGTCCTCAGCTCGATATTGCTTTTTGACTTGCTGGGTTCCATATTTTCATTTATTTTTCTTTCATTGTTACATTTCTTTCTGGACTTTTGTCTTTTTAAGTATTTTAAATTATTCTTTCATAAATTTTCTGTATATATATATATATATATATATATATAAGTGCTTTATAGGTAATAATTGAAATAGCTTTTGACAACAATTTTTGAACGTGTTAAAACGTGAATCATAATTGCTTAAAATATAAATATTTTTGATATCCTTATGAGCAATCAGTTCAGTTTTAATGCTATTGACATACATTTCCCTTATAATTAAGAAATATTTAAATTGAATTTCGTGAATTTTGAGTTATTTTTTAAAAAAAAATTATGCACAACGTTTCTAATTTATCAACTAATAATTAATCAATTATTTCTTCGCAATTTTACTCTCTAAGTATATACAACTTTGGACTACATTTTTATGAAAAGCTCAAAATAATTAACTTTTTATATAATTCCTATAAGCATTAATTGCGAAAAATATAATTAGATAACGTGAAATGTTATGAAAGTGTTTTTATAACATTATTCACTTTAATTTAGAGATTAACAAACGTATGGATAGATAATTTTTCAATACACACATATATATTCTCTTTTCCAAAATTATTCTGAAAAATTCTATTTTTTTATGATTCGCCATATTGTATGGAATTTGTTTTTTGTTTTAATTACTATTGAAATTTTCAGCAGAATTTATAAGTAAGCTTAACTCTGTTTTCTTTATAGACATTGCTTTTAACCATGATTAAAAATGGTATCTAATGTGATGGTTATATTGCTATGGAAATCATTATATTTGCATAAAAATACTTTTGTTTTCCTAATTTATATTTATTTTCTTTTTTTAGTAAAATGTAATACACTTACATCTTTCGATTTTGTTGTACAGCTGCGTAATGGAAGAATTATATTTTGCATTTTAGAGCATTTTATTGCTCTCAAGACATAATACGAATAAACTAGTTATTCGTAAATGCAAATACCTTTTTGGCATGACAAGTCATTATAATGAAAATTAACGACTTATGTGTATCATTCAGTTTACCGATAAAATCCAGACAAAACCTTTCTCAATCATATTTATTAAAATGTAAATATTTGCAATTTAAAGCAGAATGTATTTGATTTGTATTTTGCCAAAGCGCAGAAATTTTTTAAATAACCTTTCGTTTTGGGAAAGAAAATAATTTGATGTTTTATGATCATAAAAAATATCTTCATAAAGTCAGTATTGAAAAAATAAGTTATGAAAAGATTTAGCGTATTTTCTGAGATTGTATTTCTTGGAATATAACAATGTTACTTATAAGTAAACTGCATAAAGTTAAACAGTCTATTATTGGGGTAGAGTTCTTTACGAACGCTTCAAAAACAGTTTGCATCAATAATGTAATATGTCAGGTTATTATCAAAAGAAATTAACTATTTTGTGAAGCTAATTAACTAAGAGCAAAATTATTACAAAAATAATAAGTATAATTATAAATAGGAAATAAAATGCAATAAATAATGAAGGAAATATATCATACTAATAAAGTGATTAAAGGTTATATGTATATTTGTAGCTGGCAGTAAAATATTTTTTTTTCAATTAAAAATGATTGTAACTTTGTTGAAAGGTTAATTTGTTGATAGTTATAAGAAATATAATATCAATATATTTCTGGATATTGCTTTGCATTTCGAAAGATGTATAATTACATCACGTATAGAATGCGTATTTTGGAGGAAATGAAATAATAATTTTTTTCTTATGTAGCAATCAAAAATAACAAAAATATGGAAAGGGTTTTAATTGATTTCGTAATTTGAATAAAACCGATTATTAATTTTAATAGCACAAAGTGAATAAAAATATATGAAAATATTAATGTGTTTATTTAATTAACATTAATACCTTTAAAAGCGTTTATTTGTACAATAATGAATTAAAAGTATGACACTCAATTCAATTTGTTATCGTTTGCTATCTGTTTTTTAAGCTTATCATATGTCATGGTCGAGAATGATAAATAAATAATTTTTTTTTTGATTGTTCATCAAAATATAATAAATACTACAAATCTGAAACTTATAGGTAACATTATCATACTTTCCATTTTACATAACCTTAGAAGTGTTTACTATTTTTTGAATTTGGTCTTTAGATTTTTGATTCAATGAACCATTTCTTTTTTTTTTCACTGTGCGCTTAAAATATTGGACAAATTCGAAGTGCAAAACATGGCGTGAAAGATATAGCATTTATTTAAAATAACAGAACAAATATGCCAGACACATCAAAAAGTATATTATAAGATCAACTGAATACTAATGTCAGTGTGAAGATAAATAAACTGTTTCCCACAGTAAAAGATTTTGTTTGGGTAAATAAAAGTAGCTCCGAATTGCACTAATAGATGACGCTGCTATAACTTGAATTTAGATAATATACATGTTTCAGTAAGAAAGGTTAATTTTGATGCTGGAAATCAGTTATGATCAATTTTCTCCTTTGAAGCTGAATATGCATTAAGTTACTAACAAAAGAATTCAATGATTACAGTTTAAAAGGACATTCACTCAAACATGATAAAAATTCCCACAAATTTCTTAGAAATTTGAAGCATTTATGTCAGAGAAGAAAGTAGCAGACCAAGCGCACACGTCGGGAGAAAATGTTGCGCGGATACGACAAATATTTGCTTCTTTCCAAGATTGGTAATAACAAATATTTAGTGACTATTAGATTTTCAGTGTACAACAATATGCCTATTTCTGTAAAGCAGATTGAATTTTAAAGCATTAAAAGTGCATCTACTACAAGCCTCATACTCGATTGACCAGCTGTGCAGCTTGGTACGGGGATTAAAATCATATAATATTGTTGGAATCTCCAAAAAAAATAATGTTTGTTGATATTTAAGGAGATTCTGTACAAATAATTTGACGAAAATAAGTAAAGAATGTCAAAAAGCAATTTTTAGCTCAAAATATTCGGTGCATACTTTTCTAATAGCTCATCTACTTTCACAGCTCTGCATTGAAAATATCCGAAATTGTGATGACTTATATATTCATTTTCATTATTAATCACATGTTGATACCAGTCTCATCTAGCAGCAAACATTTGATTTCTTGCCCATTTAATTAATTATCAAAGAGTCATGTAAGTTTGAAATGAATGATGTAAAGAGTTTGAAATCTTTCAACAGTGTTTGCTTATACCTGCCAATTTATTCTGCGTTTGTTATTCTAATTAATTCTTAGTATATATATTGAAACATTATTTGTTTCGGCTTATCTTAGAATTTTTTAAGAACTAATGGTTCATTTTAATTATATTTATTTTCGCGTATATTGTAATACTTATAATTAAATTCTATATACTTGTTACATTCACATTACGATTTGTAAGCAAATCATGCCTCTTTCGGACTGGAAAACAAATTGAACAAATTGAATAATCAGAATCTTTAATGCCTTAAAAGCAAAACTAATGATGGTATATTTCCAGTATTTCAAAGTACCATTTCAAAACTTGCAGAAGGGTCACTTGGCAACAGAATTCTTGAGAATGAAAGAATTCCTATGCAAGAAAAATGTTCTATAGAACAAAGAATAATTTGCGGATGACAGTAATAGAGATAATATATCAAAATATATTACTGATAAAAATTTTATTTGGTTGAATTTATAGTACTGAGTCTTCATGGAACATAATGTACCAAACCCAATAAAAATACGTTATGTGGTATATATAGACATGTTCTTTGTAACAATGGTAACCTGGATACTTTAAAACTTAAAAAAAATTATTAGTATTGTACAAAAATTACTTGATGTTATTGAGGGATATGCAGCATGTAAAAAAATTTCATGTTCCTCAATATGCCTTTGGTGTTAAATAAATCATTCAAAGAAATTAAAGTTTACTCTAACTTTATATAATCTCTTGACTCCCAAACTGTGTTGAAATACGTACTTAACAATGTTCGAAATGCATGCAATAAATTGGATAACAACGTGACAAATACAGATGTTATCGATAATGATGTTTCATTTCAGAGAACTTGTTGACTCGAGGACATACATCATAAATTGGTGTTGGCTTAGCAATTGATACTTTAACTGGAGATAGGTCACATTCGGACATAAGGGAAAAGTATATGAACTTTGCGGCCAAAATATGGTAATTGTTTTAATCATATGGTTTCCAATATATATCTATATTATTCTAATTTGATGTTAATATTCATGAATTCTTAAATATACAAAACAGTGAAGGACCAGAGATTGAAATCTTAAAAGAAGAACGTGTTAATTACTTTAGCGAAGGATAAGGTATCAGTTTAAGCACTCTTGGGAAGGAGTGATAAGCAAAATGTGTTACTTTATGAAGCTAATTCTTTAGTAGTCTAAATGAAATTACCATGAAAACACACAATATTTTTTTAAAATACTAATTTCGAAAATAATGATGTTCTAGGTATAAAAAGATCAATATATGAATCTGTTTATTATAGAATTTCAACAGGTAACTGACTCCCCCAAGGATATTGAATGTCCTGCTGGGAAAAGTCATGGGGCTTTGAAAAATATGAAACACCTGCGCTACATAAACTTCACATTCAAACACCAATAAATCCGAACCATTAGCCAAAATTGTATCTATATGCCAAAGATTAAATTATATTTTCGAGTACTTTGTAAGCTGCTTGTCCCAAAAGAGCCGCGAAAGCTTACATATTGTGATTTGGAGTAAGTCTTCCAAAAAGATTTCTGCGAAATGAAGACCTGTAAACATAACTACTTGTGACACAGTATCCAAATATAATATTTTTAATTTCAAACTAATGAAAGAAGAACAGATAGTAACACTCGGTGGTCTTGGAACGAAAGCAAAGGACACTGAAGCCATATGAGACTAAAGATGAAAAAAAAAAGGAAAGGAACAGCAAAAATAATGTTGATTTTCGTATAGCGCATCGAATAAATTTGGCGTCTCTGAGAAAAGAAAAAAAAAAGAATGGCTTTTATATAGCCCTAGAATTAAAAAAAATACCAAGAATTAAACTATACTGTTTTAAACATAAAATTTAATGTGAAAAGGTA
>BMAW01027428.1:0-12389 GCA_019974015.1 Nephila pilipes | reverse complement strand
CCAAGCTTTATGTTTTACGTTCTAAACTGCTTTTTATAAATTCTCCTGCTTGGTTGATATTGTGTTTCTGCGTTTTTTTACCTTACCGTCAATCATTTACTCCACGTTTATTCTCCCAATCCCAGTTCCTTTGTCGAGGGAGAATTTCATTCTTACATGAATTAATACATGTGGAGACGGAGACACGATCATTCTATTCAGGATGAAACCTACAAGGAGTTTTTGAAAACCGTTATTACTGTGTACCCGCCGGAAAATCGAGACGCCACTGAAACTTAGGTAAGTCAAAAAATCCCTACTTTTCAGCTTCGCGGAGTTCAGGCTCCGCCATAAAAATCGCCAAATTTGGCGATTTTTCAAATCTCGCCAAGGAGTTACTCTAAACTACATTTTCACCAAAATCTCAACAACATATGAAACTACAATCAATATTAGGTATGTAATTTGGAATACAAATTTGTAATGTCCTAGTAGAATTTATTGCGGTAAGTTACGATAATATGGTGGTATCCGAAACTAAAAGTCAATTGGATTCAATGCAAGAAATGTTATTTATTTTATGTTTAATATGATTTTCAATATTGTCCAAAATTAACACTATCAATAAACTATTTCAAGCAAAAATAATTGTTCTTAGCTCGACTTTTAATTTAATCAAAAAAATCAAAACTAAAATCCAAAATTTAAGAAAAAATTGTAACGTATTTTCAGACGAAGCTCAGGACTACTAAGTAATTTGAATTTTTCAGAACGTTTTCCTGAAAAAACAGATTCGAAAAACTTCATATTCCGAAACTGCAGATGAAATAAACAATGCATAACTTCCATATCTAATTTATTTGTGATAAAATGTGCAATTGGATAACCTGTTCCATATTCATCAAGTATTATTAAATACATTAAATAGAAATAATACTCATTGGTTTTGTGAGTTGAGTTAATACATAATATTTTATTACAGCTTTTTACCATTATTTCTTTTCGTTCAGCATTTTGTAAGTCAATTATAAAAAATTATTTGGCAAATTTTTTAAGCTTTTAGAACCTGAAACTATATCTTGTCCTTGAGGTTTATATAAAAATTACAATAATAAGTTTCATCATGCAACTTATTAATAATTTCAACCAGCATCTTTTTATGGAGCAGTAAAAGTAATTTGAAAGAATTGATGTAATATGATAGGTTTTTTTGTTTGTCAAAAAGGATTCTATAACAAAAAAGTTATCTCGATCATTCCTCATTTCTCTGTTACCATGAGCATTCTTATTTTCAATAGCGTTATATATATCCTTTGCAGATTTTAAGGTGATTAGAAAAGGATTGTTAAGTAAAATATGAATTTCGACACAATACGCAGCATTCTGAATATTCATAATGAACAACAGCACCTTCAATGTGACTTTGTCTTTTATAATTACTATTGTCACATTTATTCAACATTTCATGTACGTTGTCACAATTAAAACCTTCCTCCTCGCTTAAAATATTGCTTTCAGCTACATAAATTTCAAAACATTTGTTCTCGACTATTGATGATTGGGACACGTATAATACTAAAGATTCACTAACCTTCCATTTTTGTAATTGGTTCACTTCGTTTGTGAATTTTGATCCCTGGAAGAAACAATAATCTAGCAAATATGTTAAGAAAACCGGGGAATCAAAAGAGCAGAAAGTTAAAACACAAATGAAACCAATCAACAATAAAGAATACTGAAATAAAAGTAAAAAATTTTAATTTGAAGAAAATAATCGGTATCAAAAGTAGGAAACACGTATATATACAACCTCACTAGACGAAATCTTTTATGAATGTAATATAGCTTGGCTCAATAACAAGCCGTTCAGATAACTCTGCGATGAACAAAAAGAAGCTAGAAATAATGTACCAGCAACCATTATATCGTATCAACTCAAATAAGTGAGCATTACACATCCTGATTCTTTCCTAAAACCTGTAAATGTTGGTTAAATTGGACCTCGCGCATCACTGTGGACCACTTTCTAAATTTTTAAAATCTTTTTTATTTGAAAATTTTGAGTTTTGAAATTTGTCATATCATATTTCGAAGAAAATCAATTTTTACCTCCAGGAATATCCCCTAATCTCTTTGCCCTTTGATACATATGCTTCTTAGACAACGGCTACAGCATCCAATGGCAATGCGAAATTTCATAACTGATTTTCCAACTTTGTTTCTACAGTTCTTCACTCTGTCGAATACTCAGGCTTTTGTTGCCTTGATCCAAATTTTTGATTGCTAATTCTTAATTATGAAAACTTCTTAATTTATGATTTAACTTTATTTAATTCTTATGAGAAGGTAAATTAATTTTTCCCTCGTAATCTTAGCCGTTACCGTTACCTTTTGGGGAACTGAAATGATTCGATTTGAATTCATTATGGCGGAATGTGCAAGGGTGTTGCTTTGTTTGAGCGAGTGAACATTTCATTTAAGCATGGAATATTTACTTCCTATTTTTAAATTATTGATAAATTACAAGATTTGGAAGATTTTGCGAAATTCAAATTTCTACAAATGAACTTGCAAGATTTTTTTTTGTATTGGTTGTTTAAACATGGAAGTTGTTCCAGAACATTCCTATTCATAAATGACTGCTGTGTATCTCTCTGCTTGAAAATTACTATAGTTTGAAAAAAAATTCCTTTGGTGTAGATTTTATATGCCTCTACTACAAACGTTTATAATCATTGATAAAGGAAATGCTCATAGTCTTACCAGAATAAAAACAAGTGAATCCAGAGAAAGCTTTAAGCCTAATATTTATTTTGACTTTTCTGGCAGATATTTACTTCATTTTTTATGATGCCGCTTATGGAAGTGGAATAAACTGTGTGTTACATTTATGGTAATGTGAAAAATGAATTACAAATATGAATCTTTTTAGCTAATGTGGGCTTTCTGTTTTGTGAGATTTCATTACAGACACCTAGTGCTACTTTTTTAACGTAATTTTAAATTAGACTTGATAATCAGTCTTACAAAGCAAAACGAAAACCAAGAACTGCTTTCCCTTGAGGTAAGGAATAGTGTTCCCTCTTCTGAACTACACTTGTGGTAGCAAATCTGACTCGGAAAGAACGAGCAGTAGCGTTCTGATGAAAACAAGTACAGGAGAACATAGGTGTTGTTTTAGGAACATCGATCGCTGTTCAGTTTTTCCACTTTGTACTTGTTGCTACTGGAGGGACATCAAATCTTGGTTTGGAGGCGGATGTTTGGATCCTGCTAGATAGCAAAAGCTCCATACAGTACTTGAGGAATTGGCCTAATATCCTGAATAAGTTTGGGAAGGATAATCATTCTAAAATTTGCTGCTTTGAATGATTATGGCATTGTATGTTTGCAGTGGATTTCCCATGCGTGTTGGGTTTTATGGAAACGTTGCTGACCTGCCTGTTGGGGAAGGTAGCGAACTCCCCACAGCTCCTTCTGCCGAACTGCGAACTTCGGAGGTCTATTTTCGGCTAATATAAACACCACATGGAGGAACCCAACCTCACATGCTTGATATGCCGTTGAGTTCCCTGGACTATCCTAACAGTGCTCCTGTCAAAGATTCGATCAGACTATATAAAGACAGGACTAGTCTCGTAAAGATTCTAATATTCAGTGGAAATGAGAAGATTTATGCTGTTTGCTGTTGTTCTGCCATTGCTTCTCCCTCTCATGTCACTGATCGTATTGATGCCTCAGTGAGGCAGTTGTTGAATGAGGGTGATGCAGTTTATTTAATTGTGCAACATGGGGCTCCCTGACTCTCATTAGTTCGTGCAAGCCAAGCAGGAAAAACAACATTTCTTTTTTTATGGATTGCATTATTGGAGCCTGTTTTGAAATTTGTGTTTGATGACAAATATTATGTTGTAATTAAGTCTTAAATATTGCTTTTTATTTTTGTTCATATCTAAAATTTTGAAGTAAATTTAAAGAACCTTTGAATTGAAATTATTCCTCGATGAGGATGCAGTTATTCTAATTCGCATTGATATTTAATGGCTGACAAATTTGTGAAAGCTTTATTTGAAATTGTAACGGAGCATTTATGCTAAACATAATGATCTGACAAAATTCCAAATGCTTGAATGCTATTTCATTTTTAATGGTTTTCAGTCAGTAGAGACTAAAGTCCTTTCCATTGAAGTGCTTTGCTGTTAAAATTCACCTTTTTTCATGTGTTCTATTACATTTTCTTTGACACCAAACAAGTTTTCAGGATTACTTCCCAGATTTCTACATATCTTTTCATTCAGTGAAAACGCTATGTTGCATCAACGATTTCTGCATTTTCTTTTTTCATTGAATACGCCTTGTTACCCTACAATTTGTTTTCGAGGCGCTAAATCGTCTTTTTTTCAGCATCTAGAAGTTTGGGGTTTGAAATACCCACTTTAGAGTCATCTTGGTACGATTACAAGAATCTTGCCAAGTTGTATCAAGTAGGACTTAACTAAGAAAAGTGACAACACTCTGGTGGTTTTCTGTAGGATTCCTTTTCATGTAGGTATTAAGAGCCATGAGATACATATATCGAAATCTGCTACCGATGAACTTTGTCCCTCCAATCCATATTGCAATAAATGGTACTTGCGTATTAATGCCACCACAGCTACAGATTTGGCATTTTTTAAGTGCCGCCAATCTACACCTAAAATTTTTGCCAGTAATCATAAAATAAAGCACTTTATTTAAAATCAAAAGACTTTTCGAAATTCAAAGAACTTTATTTAAAAAGAAAGTAGTCAATCGGATTTCGGTGGAAAATGGACCGATGCAGAGTTTAACATACATTCAAAACAATTTCTATTTTCTTTCACCTGATAAATAAGGTAGCCATATAAACTCTGATAAATAAGATTCCTAATGATGTCTCACTGTTCCCCTATGTCTTTTGTTCCATTTATGATTAACTTTAGCATGTAGGAATCATATCTATTCTATTTGTTTGGAAACCTTTCTAACTGTCAGAATAAATTGTGCTACCATCTGTAATGTTTTCAATAATTTTATCAAGCCAGTTCTATTGGGAACAGTGACAACAAACAAATCTTTTGTTTCTCTACATATACCACCAAGCACCAACTGTTCCGGGTAATACTTTACCACAATTATTTGTACGTTTAGTAAACAAATTTTCATCAATTTCTACAATGCTATCTGATCCACACTCGCCTCTTGTTTGGTTTATTCTCAATATCCAAGACACATTCATGCATGTAATTGTTCCAATCAACAACAGTTTTCAATCAAGTTGCTTTTCAGAAAATTTAATCGACGTCAATTCTTCGAGCCAGTATTATGTGAATCTTAAAGCTGCACGAAATGGAATTCTGCTTCCATCGAACCAGTTGTCTTTTCCTAGTCCCATTTGTGGATCACACCGTCTTAAATTACATTTACTAAAATAAAATTTCATGTCATGGGAATTTTGACATTTTCTTTTTTTTTTTTGTTAAGATATTTCACTCCTGAAAAAACAAAATCGCATCTTGTTCCGTTTTTGGGAAATCCCAAATAAGCATTTTCGTAGCGCTAAAATATGTCGTGAAAAATCGGCATGCAACAAGGAATGCAAAAGATAACTGTCTGTGCGTGTAAACAACAGGATTGCTCTTTATTGGCTTATTAGCACAACTTCTGCCATGGCGTTAATACGCAAGTACCCAATAAATTAAAATGGGTATTTGTGATCTGTGGCAGGATCAATGGAATCTGGAAATAGACACACTGCTTCATGTGAAATCCATCATTGCTGATCGACTTCATTTATCGTTACAATGACATAGCCCTTGTTTTGTTTCTCTGAGCTATGATAATGAACAATCACACACTTATCATTGTGATGACAGGATGTTATTCTAGCATATTTGAACATCAGACACATCTGTTTTGCAAACAAATATTTTTTTCTTGGGGAAGATTCCTGTATGTATAACCACTGCATTTTTTCTCTTACTGCAAGATGCATTTCAGTTGAATATACGTAACGTTCTCTAGTAAAACACTTCATATAATCAATTGGTTTGAGGAAAATCCCCATCTAAATTTTTTTTAATGACATTGTTTTTACTGCATACATATATTTTAATTAAAACTTTGTTTTGATTTTAATCTTGATCTTCAAATTTTAATTGTTTTAACTTTGAAAATAACTTTTGTGAAATCAGTGACATTTTGATATTTATTCGTCGCCAGAATTTTCATGTTTTTGAAAAAGTTTGTTCCGAGACTGATTTAATCAGATAAAAAAACTTTCCATACCACTATTTTGTAGCAGAATAGAAATGTTTATTCAGGCTTGTTTGATAAAGTTTGCTGATGGTAGCACCTTGCTGAGTGTTTTGCATTGTTGTACGATGAGTTTTGAATTAATTCTGTTTGAAAGATCTAATTTTGCAGAAAATGTTTTCATTGAAATTTTTAAAGATAATATATTTATACTTAATATTCTGCAATGAATCTGCAAAACATATTGGTGCCTCATATTTAATGCACACTTTTTTTTTCCCCTCAATTTCGTCCTTCAAGCAATGAAATTTCTGTCATTCATAAGGCTTTGGAGCAGAATTTAATCTATAGATTCCACTTGTGCTTGGTAGTAAAGTCTTTTATACATACCGCCCACTTTTGTATCTGTTTGTAGTAAAAAAATTTTATGATGTAAAATTTTCTATTTAAAATATATTGTCTTCACAAGAAATGTTTACTTACTGTTCATTATAACATTTAGAAGTAATATCCATAGGTTCATTTCCATCCATAATATACACGCTTGTATAATATTATTTGAAGTAGAAGTAGTATATTATTGTTGCTAAAGTAAAAGTCCGAGTTCTACTGGTTTCGGGCATTTCGAAATCTGTTTCCTTTCTCGTCTTCAATGGAATGTTTGAAATGCTCCAGAAACAAGTATTTTGAACCATATATGATCGAAGATTTTTACTCTTATAAATCACTTGAACACGTGTCCATGTTTTAGTGCTAAAGTCGTACATAGTTGCACGGCCAATATGGAACTGCCCTAAATTGATCGAATGTCTATTGTGATAGTTTTTGGGTTTTTGCTACCTTATAATAATTTTTTTCCTCTTAAATCGGTTAATAGATCATAGAAGGCTAATTTTTTTTATCCTCCAACCCAATAGAAGTTGTGCCGGGGATAAATGCGATGCAGAAATAGCATTATTTCAATCTTTATTTCTCTTGTCAATCTTTTTCATTTTCTTTGCAATTCCCACAACTTTCTTGGCTAATCCGTTAATTTTAGTATATCTGGAACTGCAAAAAAGTACATACAAAACTGTTGTTGGTTAATTTGTCACTCGCAATTTTTTTAGAAATCCTATAACAAGTAAAACGAACTTCATTGTTTATGGATTCTCTTACAGCATTGCTCCTTAGCCTTTTTTTTTTATAACGGCTTTGTTAGGGAATTTAATCCATTTTGAGATCTTGAACTTTAAAAAACAATGAGAGAACAGTAAATAATAAAATGTAAAAAATCAGTCCCAAGGAATGAGCAGTGAAGAGATGGCAAGCATCTATACGATTAGTCCATGAGGTCCCTTGCTTCCCATTGCAGTCTGAAATGATCTCCTTTTTCTATTTGAACTGTGTCTTATTTCATACTATCTAGAAGATTGTCGGGAGTCCATTATACTGCATATACTGATTGGGCATATGTTAGTGTTGTGAACAACTATTTTATTTTGGAGGTCTCCAAGGGAATTGTGGCCTTCTTTTCTTGGTCTTAAGTTGTAGGTTGTCACATTGGTTGGAACTTTTTGAATATGAACCAGCCAACCATATTTTACAATATTGATACACAGTATTCAGTTCAGTATCTGATTGAATAGTGAGTTTTAACTGAGCAATTCTATAATCTTTCTTTGACAGTTTTTTAACTGTATGAACAACATTTAACATATCTGGATCATCATTTACCTCATCTTTAAGATATGCCTTGAAATATGTATATGCTAAAAACATTTCAGTTCCTTTTACATAAACAATTCAGAAATGATATATTTCCACAACATTCTCTGCAACCTGGCAGGTTTTATAGGTTTATTTACAATACTTGAGAGTGTCTTATGATCAGTTTGAATTGTGAATTTTTTTTCCCGTACACAAAATTATGATACTTCTGTGTAGAAAAAACAATTGCAATCGTTTTTTTTTTCTATTTGTGCTCAGTTTCAGTGAGACTTCTAGATGGATGTGAAATTGGGTGACCATCTTGGATAAGACAAGCCCCCAAAGCCATCCTTCGAACTTTCACGCTGAATAACAGCTTCCTTCGAACTACTAAATACTTTTCAAATAGTTTAAGAACATAACTCTTATATTTTTAAAAGGGTTGTTTTGTTCTTTTACTTTCATGCTCAGCAAACCATTGAAATTCTTTCTTATCTGTTATAAGATTTCTTGAAAGGGAAGTTATGCTAGAAATATTAAGTATACATTTTGACCCAAAATTAATCACGCCTAGAAATCGTACACCCGCTTTATGAGTAGGAGTGTCCATTATGGAAACTGCTTTTACACGCTGAGGGTCATCTTTGACACCTTCCTTTGATATTATTTGCCAAACTTATTTAATTTTTAAAGATTTGAATTGGAACTTATCGGTATTAAATTTTAACATTACACTTTTTTGCTCTAGGCAACACTTCGGCTGACATCAGATAATCTTGTTCATTTTTCTCTGCCATTATTACATCATCAAAGTAAATTTGAATATTTTCTACATCATTGGATCAGTTACTATTTCTTTATGAAATACTTAATGATCTGATGCAATATTCAAAGGCAAAACTAAAAATTTACACCTGCCAAATGGAGTATTAATAGTACAGAAGTCTGCACTTTCTTCATCTAATGGCACTTGCCAAAATCCATCCTTTAGGTCAAGTTGAGATTTGTAGGATCTAAAACTATCAGCTTCCTATTTGGTTGATCAAATCTGTGGGTTTGTTTACCTTCCTTACAGCACCCATTAACTGAATTTTCCAGTCTCTTTAAATTTAACTGCTCCCTTACATTGTATTTTTTTATTATTATTAAATATAAGTAAATAAAACAAAATAGGTTGGCTTTTCTAGTTGAATTTTTCACAGCTGTAAAAGCATTTAGTTTTAATATTAGTTTATTATCTCCAGTTATCTTGGGCAAATAGAAAAAAGTTAAATATTAGTCTTTATATATTATTTTTTGAAATAAAGGACAGTGCAAAGTGATACCTGACATTCTGTACACTGGTATCTGATCTCCTTTCTTACTGGCTTACCTCTGGAATCTATTACGGTATCGCAGAATACAATGTCTGATTGAATTGTATTTTTTTCAGTAGCAGGAATAATATCTGGTAAATGGCTTGAAGTTTACCTGAGTTTTGAAGGGCTCATGCTGGGTCTTCCTGATGTGGCAGAAAACTTGTCACAATGATTTTCTGAAATTAGTTTTTGAATTAGTTCCATTCTAAATTGTTTTGGTGATCTTTAACCTCCTGATTTACTGTACAAGATTCCACAATACCAAATCCAATACATGGAAGAAATTTTTCTTAAAATATTTTCACCCTCTTTTTCTGGCTGTAGAATAATCAGTTAAATGCTGGTGGACTTTATCTATATCACCCATTTTGTCATTGTAGTGGACTACAAATTTAGGCCAGGAATTTGCCTATCCCTGTTTGTTTGTCATGTCCTGCATTTCGATTGTATGTATTGTGGAAATTAGTGTATGTATTGTGGAAATTAGACTAACATCCTTTTTTAATTTCTTTGTCTTTAGATCTCGAGGTAAATCTTTTTTATTGAATCGGAGTGTTCCACAAACATCAGCCTTCCTCTTGATTAACGTATCAGTCAAACTTTGCGAGTAATAAAAATTGTCCATTGTAAGACAATATCCTTGTCCAGCAGTGGTTTTGTAACATCTAGCTTAAACATGTTACGTTTTTTTGTAATTAAAAGAGTAGAAAATTCCTTAATTATTTCACCCTTTTTGATACAAAAGGGCTTAATACGAATCTAATTCATTGAATTTAGAGTCAACATCAGACACATGTATTAAAAATACCAGCTTTCGTTTTTTTCTCATTAAAAGAGAAACTGATACATTTGAAAAAATATCTCCTTTTTTAATACAAAAAGGTATACAAGGAATGGTAGGAACAGTTCAGGAAATAAAGGAACTACGATCTGGTGACCTTTTAATACAAGTTTGCAATTCTCATCAAGCAAAACTGATTATGAATATGAAGACCTTAGGACCCTATTCTGTGACAACTTCACCGCATAGGAATCTTAACTACTCTCGTGGCGTGGTATCCTCAAGGGAATTGGAAAACGTGTCGGAGGAAGAGATTTTGGAGAATCTGCAGGACCAGCTGGTTTGTGGTGTCCGGAGGATTACGATTAGGAGAGATGGTAAGGTGCTTAACACCCAGCACCTCATCTTGACCTTTTCGACTCCTACCCTGCCACAAACAGTTCAGGCCGCATATCTCCGACTCTCCGTCCGACCATATGTTCTTAACCCTCTGAGATGTTTTAATTGCCAACGATATGACCATTCAGGGAACGCTTGTAGGGGACAGTTGACGTGCGCTCGCTGTACAGCAACAGGACACGATAGTGCTTCCTGTACTACTGCAGAGAAGTGCATCAATGGTCGGGGCAACCACCCTGCATACATCGTTCTTGCCCTGCCCTCAGGGGCTTACCTACTTCAGGTAAGTACGGGCTTCGCGAACCCGAGGGACCTGAGTGATCTATTTCTTTCCTATGGGGTTTACTGTCTTTGGTAAACACGGGTGACGCGCCCCCGGGATGCCCTAGCGATCCTTCTCTTGTTTTCGACCCTAATTGTTTGGCGCAGTATAGCCTACTTTGGCTCTTGCGCCATTAAACCCTACAGTCACTCACTTATTTTCGACCCTCCTTCTTCTCAAATTGGCATCTATTTTTCCTTTCTTCCTCTCAGGGGCTCACCTTCGGGTGAGTACGGGAGGCCACGTTCCCGAGATACCTTAGTGGAAAATAAAACTGAAAAGAAAGCAAAAAAAATCTATGTTTGGTTAAATATTTATTTGCAGATTTCCAGTGTAGTTCTTTTTATTTCTGTTTGGGGTTGTTTTTGTGGTTATTTTGTGTTCGTTACTTTTTGTTCTTTACTTTCTGTTTTTTCTTTTGTATTTATTTAGTTGGGAACTTAATAATGAAAATTTTATTTTGTAATTTCAACGTTAGATCAAGTTATTGTCTTGATCTGGCCCGCATGTTTGCCGTGTGCGGCAACCCGTGCCGGGGGAAAGTGGAGTCTGGGGATCCTGTTGCGTTCCCTTTGGCCCATGCTTCTCCGTAGACGGGGGGCAGGAGTGAGCCCGCTCCTGTCAATCGGCTGGTGATCGCTTCTGAGGGGTTCTTTTCGAACCCCCAACGACGTTTGCTATAGGTTAGTATTGCAGTTAGGGGTGCCTCGGGTGAACCGACGGATCCACACCCCGAAGCTGTAATACTATACTCCAGTGCCACCTCTGGGGTAAGTGCCGTGCCTGGCAATTGCCAGATGACCGGAGGGCTGCCTCCCCTTGTTGGACTCCTATGGTGGGTGGAGGCGTGCTGGAATGAACCTAAATAACCCTCTATGGATCCAAAAACTTCTTTGTGCCCTGATGGAGGCCTTGATCCATCAAACCCTTCTACCTCCACGGAGGTAGCAACAAATGTTTCATCGAAAAATGTTCATCCAAGTAATTTAAGATTTTTTGTAATTAAAAGAGAACAGGATACCTTTGCTACCATATCGCCCTTTTTAATCCAAAAAGGGATACAAGGTATGCTAGGAACTGTGAAAGATGTAAAAAAACTGCGTTCTGGAGATCTTCTGATTGTGGTCAATACTGCCAAACAAGCAGAGCTTGTTTTGGCCATGAAGGCATTAGGACCATACCCTGTTTCCACCTCACCACATAACAACCTCAATTTCTCACGTGGCGTCGTTTCTTCTGCGGACTTGGCTAAGGTGTCGGAAGAGGAGATCTTAGAAAATTTGCAAGACCAATTAGTTTGTGGTGTTCGGAGGATAACGATTAGGCGAGATGGTAAGGTGCTTAATACTAAGCACCTCATCTTGACCTTTTCGACTCCTACCCTGCCACAGACTATTCAGGCCGCATATCTGAGACTCCCCGTCCGACCATACATTCCGAACCCTCTAAGGTGCTTTAATTGTCAGCGTTTTGGACATTCTAAGATTGCATGCAGGGGACAATTGACGTGCGCTCGCTGCACAGCAACAGGACACGAAAGTGCTTCCTGTACCGCTGCAGAGAAGTGCGTCAATTGTCAGGGTAACCA
>BMAW01027424.1:111725-138404 GCA_019974015.1 Nephila pilipes | reverse complement strand
AGATTTGAATATGCAAACGATTAGTATTTCATTGCATTTAGAAGACGCAGGAGGGAGAAACGCCATCTGAAGCACTGCATAAAAGAAAAGTTATGTAGCGGATTTCTCATTCGGAAATCGCTTTGTAAGGTCGGAGTTTGCCTAGAATATCGTGTTATGCATCGAATAAAAAGAAATGCTTACCAGCAAGTGTCGGAATCGACAGAGGCAGGAACGTTGCCTATCGAGAGTTTGGATTATCGTTCCGTGATATCACCCGTCACATTGGTCGAAATCTAACCACTATCAAGGATTGTCAGATCAGCGACCATTACTTCGGCTTCCCTTGAGAATGCAGCATAGAGAGAGACGGCGACTATGGTGCGCTGAACGACAAAACTGGATATAGTTTTTGGCACAATTTCGCCATTTCAGATGAGTCCCGGTTTTGCGTGCAGTATTCTGATGGCCGTATACGTGTCTAGAGGCTCCGAGGAGAGCATTCGAAACCAGCATAGAGACCCTTCACCTGGTGTGATGGTTTGGCCAGCCATAGGGTACACGACACGCACATCTCTAGTTCGGATCGACGGTAATTTAAACGCAGATCGGTACATTTCTGACATCTTACGTCCAGTAGTTGTACCTTATCTTAGAGTACTGCCAAATGCCATCTTCGTACAAGATAATGTAAGACCACATGTTACACGTCGTGCTCTGACTTTCCTCGACACATAGGGTATTCGATTGTTGCCCTGGCCTGCACGGTCTCCAGATTTGTCACTCATTGATAACATCTGGTCATAGGTCCCTGAGAGACTGGCCCGCCACCCCTCTCCAGCTATTACGGTTGAGAAAGTGTAATAGCTGGAGAGGTTAAAAGGTTGAAAGATTTGAAACATCAGGGAATGAGTTGCCCGTTTCAGTCATCCAAGCTTAGTTCGACTCCATGCCTAACCGGAAAAAGGCCGATTTAGCTGCCAAGAGTGGCAGCTGTTTCTATTTATTTCGCACCCCTATAACCCTCCCCCCAAACTCCCTGCATTTTTTATCATTTTGTCTTCATACCATACTGTTTACGTACAATAAATATCTTTTTTGTATTTGCTTTCCTTTATGGTGTTTTAATTTTTATTGGTAACAGTAATTTAATGTTTACCTAGTGTTAGCTTTGACTTTGATATCTTTATATTACATGCTCATATTATATTGCTCTATTACAATCAAAAATTGTTCGTTAACTTTCACACTAACCACCCCCAAGTAATAATAAAACCTATATATATATATATATATATATATATATATAAAACAGTAAATCCTAAAGCCATTATGTAAATTTATGAATGCAGCTTAATTAGATTCTAGATTATAATTAATTAAAAAGAGAGATAGAGTCAAGCGTTTTATGAGATTTTATGAAGCCTAATACATAGTTTTCCAGCTTAAAATGACTTTTATTCTTGTTCAAGGAATATATTTAAACAATATATCAACATATTTGGAACAATTTTCCGCTCAGAATAATAAAACGAGAAATAAAATTTTAGATAGTACTTACGTAAGTCATACGAATACATTTTTTAAACAACAAATGGCAGCTTCAAATGTTAAAATGGAGAGAAAATACATTACTTAATTTGAAATAAACACTCATAAAAACTTTAACACTTCAGACTATTGACTTATTTAATGCGCATTAGGATTTTTCTCGAATAATTTTTATCTTCTGTTTGCAATGAAACACTTGTGAGTCATAGAAGTTATCACAATATCTTAGGATTAAAAGCAATCTCTTTTGCTAAGAGTGAAGATTGCCTATGGATTTAAATTCGGAAAATATATCTGAATCACTGCTAAATATGTTTTTCTAAGAATGTTTGTTGCTGTTTATGATATAGGCTATGGATGGAATTTAGCAATCAACTGTTTGTATTTTGTTTTGTTTGCATTTGTTTATTTTGACCAATTAGATTCAAAGGAAAAAACATTTAAAAACACAATCTTCTCATTCAAACATATTTATGATTTCATAAAGCTAATATGTTACAGTTAATTCGCATTAAAGTCTCACAGAAATGTTCCACGGCCATCTATAATTTTTGATACAATTGTATAAGTCTTTCGGAACAATTCCAAATATGTTTCGTCAATAATTTTCACTTTATTTGTTAAAATTTAAAATGTTTCATGCCTCTCTTGAAGATTGAAATTTTCTTACACGTTATGCTCTTTATTCTGATAAAAGATAATTTATTGAATCATTTCAACAGACTGTCCATCAAAGGTTATTATTTAAATGAATTTTAATCCTGATACCTATTCCAGAATGGGAAAAAAAGAATTAAAAAAAAAAATTTATGAGGTGTACTGATGAACCACATTTGTTTTAATTGATTTGATTTTCAGTTTTTTTTATTTATTTAAATAAGCATCAATTAGTTTCACTTCAATAACATGCGTGCTCTGCTTGAACAGCAGTATTAAATATCCTTTTCAAAAAATTTTCAGTGAAACATGCTCGTTTTATGTGATACTTTACAAGTAATACATAGAAAAAAAGAAATTAAATAAATCATGAATAAGAAAATTTTTTCAACAAATCATTATTGAAACAAAATTATTATTGAAATAAAATTATTTCAGTTGCTAAAAGTTTAATAACTCAATCACAAAAACTCGATATTGTTTTTAATCCCTAGGTTATGCTGTTAAAACCTGTGTATAGTTGGGTAATTTTTCTCATCCCATGGATTCTATTGGCTACATCTGAGCAATTTTTACCTCCAGAGGAGCATATGAGACAAACTTCCACCCAGTCTAAGTCACCTTTATCCAATATAACCAGCATGTTGGAAGAAGAATCCAAAATGAAGGCTACTTGGATATTTCTAGATAAACCTCCTGAAGAAGCTCTAAATGAAGAAAAGTTGCTGAGAATGGCCAATTGGGTGTCACAGGTGACAGCCCTTCCACCTACGGTCAAATATCCTAACACCAAAAGACAAGAAACAGCTGGAAACTGGCAACAAGGGCCAGAAGACGAAATGAAAGAGCCTGCTGGATCTAAAAAACCCCCCGGTTGTGCTCAATATGGACGCTATTATTGCAGTTATAAAGAGGATTATCCTATGTAAGTAACGATACTATTATTTTGAATGCAGAAAAAAATCGCATTATTGAAAACAAATATCTCAATACCAATAAGTGCAAGAAATAAACAAGGCAAGTAAGCTTTTACGATATATTTAATATTTCTAATGTAGGAGAATTTATCAACAATGAAATATAAAATTTCCCCTGGTTAACATTATGTAAAGTCTGTTCAAGATATTTTTTCTAATTTTCAAAATACGCTTTTTTCCCCCCACTTCTTTAAATAAATCATGAATTCTTGAAGAAATGTTAGGTCTTTTTGAAATTTTGCTTACGAATTCATTCACTCCAAGACTACAAATAATTTGTTACTGTGTGCTAGGAATATTTACCTTGTTCATGGCGTGAGTTTCTACTGTTCAATAGGTAGCCTATATATTAACCAACAGTTTTGGACTGTTATAATACTTTTCATCGTTACCGTTATAGATAGTTTTCTAGAAACAACGCTAATGGTGTCCTTGTGACGCACTCGATACCTTTATATGAAATTGGAAACGTCGAATGGTTCAATCTCCACTTAGGCAGCATAGACGTAGCTGTGGAAAATTGCTGGTAGCAATGGCTGCTGCGGATTACGTATCGGATAAATAAAAGCTCTGAAATACTAGGATGCTCTAAAGCGAGAAAAAAATAGACTGATTATGCGGAAGGCTTGAATAGCTTCAGTAGCATCATTTCCTATCATATAACATGCTACTTCCAGAAAAGGTATGCTACGTCTTCTTCCATACCTTTTCTGGTATCTTCTACAATTTCTGGGTGGAAGGTACTAGAAAGATGCTTGATTGAAATAGGGGTACAACTCCGTCCCTTTTTGAGACTATCGTCTTAACCTCCATACAAACAAAGTGACCTGGAATAATATCTCGCCGATTATCAAAGCTGTCAGCAAATGACCTTCAAATATTGTTAAATGATAAGTATCGCTTCAGTCTTACAGCAAATGATTCTTGAATTTATAGTACAACTATTAGACATAATTTGTTTTGTAAAAATACATAACCATTACTTCTGTTGTTATGATGCAGGGTGCAATTGCCTATGATAGCAAGTTATTTCTAGTAGTTCTAAGAGCACTTTTAAGAACTCGGTGGTAAGTTGACGATATTCTGCTTCCACTTCTATTACTCATCACGAGACATCATTTTGATGAAATTTCCTACAGTGAAAATTAAAAACATGTATGGCTTACATACCTCTGTATTACCTACGAGTTGTTCAAACCCGTACGTAGCCTGCAAGATTGTAAGATCTTTTGTAAATTTAGAATGTATAAAAACCTGTAGGCTACAACATTCTGGAACTAGAAAATACAGAATATTTAAAATGACTGAGGCATGTTTTCATAATCTATCACGATTAACTTGGGGCTTTGTATTATTCTTAGGGAAATCAAAAAATGTACCACAGGATAGGAAGCCTTCATCAGTATAAATGGAAATAATAGCAATCATTATGAATTTTTGCAATAATTGTAATATGTTTAGTGGGATTCTATTGTTCCTTTCCCTCCAACTAACCCTTGAAGACTTTAATATGAAACTGTTTGAATTGAGAATTTCTCCCAATGAAGGGAATATGACTTATGTAAATTAGAAACGAATTATTAAAATATAGTGATTCGGATTGAAGAGTTATTTTTAGGCAGTGAAGAATTCATTACTGGGGTAGATGGTAGAGAGGATGAGAGGAAATTATTAACGAAAACATCAGACTTGTGCCTAATCTGAGTAAAGAAATATAGAATGAAAAATAGCGAGAATCTATAAAGTATCAGCGTGTTGGACTCTCATTTAAATCTCTTCTAAGGACACAGACCCAATTTGTCCGTATCAGTTAAGTACCTAGTTAAATACTAATTTTTAGATTCAAATTTGAGTAGAAATTAATCCACAGGCTTGATTATAAATATCTTGCGTTTTAATTACTTTCAGATCCTATTAAGCCCAAAAGTTATTGCCTGGTTCGAATTTATTAGAGACTCTTTGATTAATAATGGAAAAAGAAGGAGGTGATATAGGGGTGTGCCATATTTCGTACCATAGCTTGTGCAATGCCTTTCGAACATATTATTATCTATGTGTGTACTTGACGCTTATTTAATTTCTTTGAAAGTAGACCCTATTTCATTCTATGTTTCCTTCCCTTTTCTTTAAAGGAGTATATTTGCAATGTATGTAATAAGTCTGCACCTTAAGACAGACTAAAAAAGAAACAAATTTAAAAATGTGTGATAGCGATTTCCCTTTAGATTAATTTTTATAAATACATATTTCATATAAATACATATAGCATGGAATTTGATTAAAATTGCTTGAAGATCTGTCTGTATGATTGGTAAAGGGGAGGGAGGAAATTTGGTTTTATCTTCTAAGGTAAAAGATGTAGTAATTTTTTTTTTCTTTTTCTGCTTAATTCACTTTAATTCGATTTTTTGATTTTGGAATTAGTAGATTTTAGCACGGTGTTTCAATATGAAAAAAGTTCCTTCTCTTTGAAAAATCATCAAAAGATTTTAAATACAATTGAATTTTTTAATATTTATTTTACCTTTCTTTTTCTATGAGCGCAATTATAGATTACTTTTAAATGTACAGTGATGCTGCGAGTGGTACGATAGTCGTAGCAACCTTCTTGTAAAAGATTACGCTCTTCTTTGACGCTCTCCTGGCGAGTTGAATCGGTAAAGCCTTAGAATAAAAGAATGTACTTAAACACCGAAATTAAGATTTTCTTTATCCTCCTTAAAGCTATTGCTTATTGAAAATTACATGGTTTAAAACTGTCGAATTGCATTTTAAAATTGAGTAAAAATTACAAAAAAAATGGCATTTTTTTTTTAAAATAAAGAATAAATATAAAGAAGCGTACAAAGTTTATTTCATTGAAACAATCTGAATGTAAAAATTCAGAGGTGAAAATTAATAGATTTTAATATGACATAAAATAAAATATAAATTCAATGTTATTCATTGAATTTATCTTAAATAAAATTTATAATTTTTTAAAATTAATAAATTTTTATTAGATAACATTTATTAATTTTAACAAAAATATTTAGCTTCATAAATAAATGCACACAAATAATTTCCTCAAGCAATGGAAACTTGAGGAAGGAATCCACTTTCTCAATCTTTGAAATTTTGAGATAGACTAATTATAAATGTGTGTGAGAAAGCTAATCAGTAATGCTATTGACATAAACCAGTAATGTTTCTCAACAACTGATGCTGATTAAAAGAGCCGTTAATTGCGGAATAATTAATTAGACACGCACCCCTAAAAGTAGGGCGTAAAAACTTTCTTTCGTGAAGGGTGTGGTTGGAAATTACGTAATGAAACAAGAAGATACTTTTCTCATGATATATATTTCCTAAGGTCATTACCAAAGATAAACGTGCTCTGTTTTTGAGATAATTGTAGTTTTGGGAATTCAGAATGTCAGTATTTAAAATAATTACTATACGGGAAGAAATGTTATGAAGCATATGTAGACCAAAATCAAAATACATCCGAAAGCACTCAATAGCTTTGTATAATTCGTAGAACAAACAATTTCTAGTTTGGAAGTATTAAGAGCGTAAGATAAAATGGTTGTAATTGTTTATTAACGTCGCCTTGAGAATCAACAACTATTGGGGACGGACCTTGTAGTTTTGAACCCTGGTCAAGTGACGAGTACGACATCTTGAGCTGATACCTCCCTCTGAAAACTTCTGCTCCACGCCAATGGACGAACTTTAACGAAATTTAACGGGTATGAACTCTGCTGCACTGCGGGTTTTTATTTGCATCAGAACTCGAATCCACGGCTCGAAAAAAAAACGATGTGGAAAACGAGTCTGCTACCGTGATCACTAGGCTACTGTGACCAAGATAAAATTTTAATGGAGGAATAATTATAGTAAGTTTAGGCTTTTTATTTCAAACAGATTAGAGAATTATTTGCATTGATATTTCTCTTTGAATTACAAGAGGGTTATTATTGACCTCACAGAATCTCGAGAACAGCACCTGAGTAAATAATTTACACTCCCACTTTCCACACCATACCATACAAGGACTTTGATACATTTAAAGTTAACGTTCATCTGCCGACATAAATCATCACAATACTATTTGATGGAATCCAGATTCGAACTTACGAATCGGTTCCCAAAACGTAGGACATGAAATTCGAGAAAACCTCTAGATTACCTCAAGAAATACTAACATAAGCATGAAGCGTAAATTATTTTTCAGTATTCTAAATTAGCATTAAGTCAAACAGGCGTTAAAGGGTACCGAACACTAAAATCGAAAGGGAATAGACATTTTGCACAGATCTGGCTAAGAATACAAGTAGAACTTGATTTATGCAGATTCACTTCAAATCATACTTAAAAATAAATTTAAGTCATTCAAGAATAAAATTAGTGTAAATTATTTCGCATATGTTCATAATACTGTAATTTAATCTTTATAAAACTGAATTAAAATGTATCATATATTTCGATTTGAAGTTTTGTCTCTGTATAAGTTATAGCTTCAATTGTGTTTGTGTGTGTGTGTGTGGATACTATCATATATAATCCACTCACAAAGTGCATGTTAATATTCAATACAATTATTTTTATCTCAATACTTCGAATCATTGATGCGTTCTTAAGGAAATTTACAAGTAAGGTAGCTTACTTTTTCCGCGAGTAAAGTGGAATGATATTCATGTTCAAAATTCATGATTAAAAGTTGCCTCGTCATTTGGATAGAATCATCAGTAGCATTGTAAAATGTAAATTATCAATACATTGCCAATTATTATTACTGTTGTTAATAGTTAGAATTATCTATAATTTTGTTACTGTCCAAATAATAATGAAAATTACTCTTACAGTCACTTTCTTTTACCTTAGACATTCTTTTCATCTGTTGTTATAAAGTGTTATAAAGTTCAAATGGTCACTTTCTTTTATGCAATTGATATTTATGGCATTTATGTGTTCTTCGGGCTATAGAATATCTCTTCAATTCCACTCTCGAATATAATAATATCAGTTTGCTAAGTTATTTTAACCGTAGTGTTTTGATATATATATATTGTTCAGTGAGCATATTTTTTATTGAAAAATAAATAGCAGAATAAGGATTATTGAAAAACTGATTTTGATACAAATCTAAATGAAATATTTCACTATCTATAAGTATCTTTTGAAACATTTCACTATCTCTTTTTTTGAAGTATACTTTCATTTTCAAATTTCATTCATTTATAATTTCAAACTGCTGTCCCTTACATATATCTTGTAGCTCGTTAAGTAAAAAATATAATTTATCATGAGAAATATTTTCGTCGAATCCATTGATAGTAGGTTTGTGACGGGTCTATCAGCGACCTTGTCACTGATAGTCCTCTTGGGGGAATTGGCACTTATTTGGATCAAAGGACTTCCTCCGAAGAAGAGAACGGAGATATGCAAATTAAGACTATATGTATATATAGTGTAAGCTTTCAAGAAGAAGCCAAGCGTAGTAGGGCAGAAGCCAAGTGTAGCGGGTAGCCAGGCGTAGGAGAGCCAAAGAGGGGATTGAGCGAGGAAATAGATAGTATAGATTTCTAGTTTGATTGTTCTGTAGATTTGTAACTGAGCTGTCAATAAAGTGATTGTTTTAGAAATGTTTACCCTTCCTTTCCATCCGTCTGAAGATTTGTTATAGGTTGATAAAATTCCAAATCTAACTCCTAAGTTTTTGAAACAGTACAGTAGCGTTACTTAACATTATGACGTCGTTTATCCGAGAACGTATTGTACTATGATTTATTTAGAGCTACTTGTGTCATTAATTGTCGAGTTGCTTTAATTAGAGAGATCTACATTAGTAGTTCAAAAAAATATCTGTTATTGTTTTTCATTATCAGTCTAATGGCGTTATCATCAGACAGAGTTATTTGTCTGACGACAGATGGCGTTCCCAAAGCAAGTTGATGTTACCATTATGTGCTGTCATCTGTAAACTGACGTAAAATCATATCTGACAGAGCTTCTTAGGTTAATTTTGATTTCACAGTCATTTCCTGACAAATCAAAATTTGATTGCTGCCGCGTCGAGTTGTTATCATCTGAGGCCTGGATTTATTATTATCAATCCAGCGACAATCAAACCAATGGATTACTTCCGATGAATCTGCACAAAAGAAATCAAAGATGGTCTCATCCGTTGGAAAAATTATGGGAACGATTTTTTGGGATGCGAAAATCGATACTATACAATGCACACAATGAGTTATTCAATTTCCAATTCAAATACCCCATTTTCTATCCGTAACATGAGTGTTTCTTGAATCGTCCTCTTAAATACTTAACTATGTATAGATTTGTTTCTTATTGAATTCAAACACACACACATCTTGCTAGCGAATTATTTCAATACTTAAAAAAAGTCATTACAGATCATTCTTGTTACTGGAAGCAACTTGCATGTGTATAAATCTCTCGGTAACAAAATTTATACATATCACGACGAATGAATTTGGTTGGGTGAACGCTGAAATTTGCAACTATCTAGCTATTGAACTGTGTTTCTTTTATCCGATATTGCCACCCTGTCTATTCCATACGAGCTTTTGAATAGTTCTTAAACTCTCTATTTTTATGTGTATTGTTAACAAATGCATTCATTAAATATAATTTTCAAGATTATTCAAATGATAGTTACCTATTTGAAGTAATTACAGTCATTCAAATCATTTCCCACCATTCCAGTATTTAAAAAAAAAAAAAAAAACTTATAGTGGATAATTCTTGTTCCGGGAAATAGTTTTATAGCAGTATAAATCTCTCAATAATAAAATTTATGCACTGCACAGCAAATGAATTGGGTTGGAGAAGGCCGGAATTTGTAACTGTCTAGCTGTTAAACTGTGCTTCTTTTATCAAATACTCTCTGTCAGCCTTTTAATTCCATGCGAGCTTTTGAATAGTTATTAAACTCTACTTTTTATGTGTTTCGTTAACCAATGTAATAGTTTAATATGTTTCAAGACCATTCAAATAATAGATTTCTACTTAAAGTAATAGCAATCAATCAAATCATTATGATTTCCCATTTTCTTTTACAGAGATGTGGTAAGCCAAGTGATCAAATACATGAAATGGCCCCTGGAGAAATTGTTTCGGGACCTAAAACAACAAAGGCTGCCGCGGATAGCAGAGAACGCAGACGGGGCTCTGGTATGCGATTCTATCACTCGTATGATTCGACCTGGGTGGGCGAAAAACAATAATGGACGATGGGTGGTAGTCATCAACACAGAACAATATACGCAGTTTGTGACGGAAGTTATTTGCAGGTGAGTAATATTCAATTCCGATGCGTTTTCTTTTAATGCATCATATAACCAATACATTTCGATCGCGAATTCTGTGCCTTAAAATCGATTATTCCAAAATAAAAGGAAAACAAGTAGAGGTACATAGGTAATGAATGAAATTGCCCTCGTTCAGGCGCTGTTTTTTTTTTGTTATTTTTGTTGAGATGTACTCGTATTCAGTAACAATCGAAACTGGTTTAGCATTTAAAATTTCAAATCAGATAATGATAAAATTCAAAGCTCTAATTTTCCAAAAGTTTAATAAAAACTTAAGCAAAATTGCTTTATAGTCGCTCTTGAAACAAACGTCTAAACTGTTACAATTAACTCTGATAATTTATTGTGCATTTTTTTATACCAATTTAATCGTACTGAATTTTTTTGAAAGTGTTTGAATTTGGTTTTAAAAATTCAAGCATTCCTAAATATAATTATGGCAATTTTGTTTAACAAAATTTTCTAAGAAAAAAATCGCTTGTGAATTTTTTACATCATCCTTTTTTTTTTATCATTTAAAAGACCCAGTCTACGCATGCGCACTTGTGGTAAAGATCATCGAATCCATGGCTTATTGTGTTTACAATTGAATTCAGTTTAACATTGTACTACAAATGAGAAACGAGCAACTGATGACGGATAGTAAATAACTTTGAATCAAACAAGGCACCGAAAATGAGACTTGACCTTCCTAATTTTGGCGTTTTAACTATGCGAAGACATAAATATTCCTTTAAATCTTAAATGTGTGTGTGCATGAATTTTTACTTTTAATAAATAAATTTTGAAATCAACCGGAAATGGGTATAATTCATGAAAAAAATATTAAAAAAATCACAAAAGTTTTTTTTTTTTTAAATTTTTAAAAAAAATATATTATTCATCAAAAAAAAAGCTGCATTTTTCTTGCTTAAATTTATCAGTATAAGCAAAAATATAAATATTATTCGTTATTCTTACCTTGGTCTTATCTAAAAACAATTAGCCCTGTATGTTTTTATTACTTTTTATAGAAATAATCCTAATTCGTAACACCCGCCGACATGATATTGTACTCAGATAGCGCGCCAATAATGAAAATTGTAACATATAAAGAAATAAACTATCAAAAAATCTAGTTGCGTTCGGAAACGATACAATAGTTTTGGTAAATTAAAAAAAAATACTATACAAAGGTTGCTACATTAAGAGATTTTACCCCTACTCACCCACCTATATATACAGATTTAACACACCACACCATCGACCAATCACAGAGCGCGCTCTCACTGCGACCAGACTGAACAAGCAAGCAGGAATCCAATAGACTACTGCTGCAATATCCTAAGCCTAAACTCATGAAATTCATTCACCTCCTCTTCTAATTTAATTTTAACAACACTAGTAATCTAACTAGTGATGTTATAATATAAATATATATTCAGCATATCTCTCAATTTTAATTTAATTTCAAAGCTATTGCACTGTAATATTATTTTATTTTATTAATTTCTAATTCTTAACTTCTGGGCAAGTGTAAAACCAAAATTCAGTATCACCACAAATAATAGTCATTTCACAGCGGATAGAAGCCCGAGAGGATTAAGTTCCTCGACAAATAGTAGTCGCTACACTACATTAAGAGATATGAGGTTTTAAACATACGTTGCAAATCTACATCGCTTTGCTCAACATCTTCCATTGCCATATAACCGTTTTCTGTAGAACAGCATTTTGAATTCGCATCTTTTGATGGAGCCGTGTTTCTTTCATTCAGATAAGTAGGAATTTTTTGTGATGTTATACTCGTATATTTGATTTTTGTCATCAGATTCTATTTTAAAACGATATTGCAAAGAAAAATTTACATTTTGAGCGAAAACAAAGCTTCGTTTTTTGTCAGTTAAAAATTAAAGTGATAAAAATAGTAAAAATTTTATTGAACATATTTTTGAAATCAAATAAAATCAAATATCTTACAGATAACTCATGGTAATATACATAATATTTTTTATAAGATTTGATAAAAATATCTCAGATTAAACCATGGAAGAAAATATGAACGAAATTTAAAATTAAAAAAAAAAAAAAAAAAAACCAGTAAATAATATAATCGGGAACAACATCAAATATATATTTTTTTTTTAATCAAATGTAGTTAACCTGCTAAAATTCAATATTTGACACATGAGGCAGTCAGTTTATAACTAGTTTACACGAAAACATTTCATAGTAAGAAAGCAAATAATATTCGTGTAGTTCATAGAAAGCAGAAAAGATTGATTTGAGGGTGGTTTAACATCAGCATAATGAGCAAACTTATTAACTGCTAGCAATAACAAAATTTTACTATTCCTTTTTTTTTTTTTTTCAGAGCGATATACCTAAAAATGAAGAGCACCATAGAATTTTATTTTCCATTCCCATCAAATTGAATTACTTTAAGAAAATCCAGCTACTAAGTTGATAAAAGTATTTCCGTACTTGACTTTATTGGGAAAAAAAATGCATCAAATATATAAATATTGTGAAATCCATTAAGTTGTATGGCACATAAGTTGTGTTTTGTTAAAAAAAAAATCGATGTTGCACGAAGTAAGAAACATTTCTTTGTTCATTTTACAACATTTTTCTGAATTTTACTTGGTGTGTGTGTGTCATCAAATTTTCGATCGTTAATTTAACCAACTTCCCATCAAGCTAGAGCTTTGAAATTTTGGGAATCCTTCGTACTCGCCTAACAATGCAATATTTAGACGTTTGCGACAAGTTTTAACTAATATTTCAATAATTTTAATAAGTCAAAATATTCTTTCCTCTCGTCGCTTTTAGGATTGAGGAAAAAATTTCTTTCCCCCTCTAGGAACACCGGGCACTCCCCACGCCGTATGAGGTATCGTAAACCTTTTGTACTCACAAAGGGGAGATACTATCTCCGAGATAGTAAGGGTTGCTGACTTTTAGTCAGTAATCATTCGCAAGAAAGAAAGTTTCCAATATTTGGCGCCACGCCTTATCACAATAATTTTTTCTGAATTCTGGTTCCCATTCTTTTTTAATAGAATGACTTACAAACTTTCAAATGCATGTTTTGATTTTATGAGTATTATGAATTTTTTAATACTCTCACAAATGTCTCTTTTTAAGTAAATTTTAAAGTTAAAAATAATTCGATATAAAAACCAACGTTTTTAAAAACAACGTTTTTAAAAACAACGTTTTTATATGGTGGCAATGTTTATTAGAGAAAATTATTGAAATATTAGTTAAAACTGTTAGTTATTTTTAACTTTAAAATTTACTTAAAAAAAGACATTTGTGAGAGTATTAAAAAATTTATAATACTCATAAAATCAAACATGCATTTGAAAGTTTGTAAGCCATTCTATTAAAAAAAAAATGGGAACCAGAATTCAGAAAAAATTATTGTGATAAGACATGGTGCCAAATATTGGAAACTTTCTTTCTTGCTCATGATTATTGACTAAAAGTCAGCAACCCTTACTATCTCGGAGATAGTAAAGGGGAGATAGTATCTCCCCTTTGTGAGTACAATAGTTTTACGAGGCCTCATGTGGTGCGGGGAGTGCCCGGTGTTCCCAGAGGGGGAAAGAAGTTTTTTCCTCAACCCTAAAAGCGCCTAGAGGAAAGAATATTTTGACTTATTAAAATTATTGAAATATTAGTTAAAACTTGTCGCAAACGTCTAAATATTGCATTGTTAGGCGAGTACGAACGATTCCCAAAATTTCAAAGCTCTAGCTTGATGGGAAGTTGGTTAAATTAACGATCGAAAATTTGATGACACACACATACACACACACACACTCTCTCTCTCTCTCTCTCTCTCACACACACACACACACACACACCAAGTGAAATTCAGAAAAACGTTGTAATAACTAACAGTTTTAACTAATATTTCAATAATTTTCTCTAATAAACTTTGCCACCCTATAAAAACGCTGTTTTTAAAAACGTTGGTTTTTATATCGAATTATTTACATTTATCTATCTGTGTGTTTCGCTCATATTGCTTTTTTTGACATAGATACCATTTGTACTTAATGTTGACGCAATACTTTCCAATTAATTCACTCAAAGCGTACCTGCTCATCTTTCTACAAAGAGATGTCCATGAAACCAAATATATTCACAAACAATATAAACAGAATTATATAATATTATTAATATAAACCGTAACTATCATTAGCACAATTTTAACATCTAACAAAATTATGTTTTAATTATAATTGTAAATTCCGGATAATTTAAGATATATATATATATGTGTGTGTGTGTGTGTGTAACGTATTTACTTTAACGTTTGTTCAATATTAATGAATCATTCCATACATGGCCGAAATACTTTTATTTCCATATTGTAGCAGACTTTAGTCAGGCTTCGGCCACCAAAGGCCGAAGCGAAGTTACCATACAAATCTCAGATGATCATCTGAGAGAGGACGAGCGAAAGAAAGGAACAGTTTGTAGAGGAGAGAAGCATAAGAAGAGAGAGTTTTTCACTGTGTTTTGCCATTTATATGAGGGAAAATTCAATTAAACGTCAGATTCCAGAAGGTCGGAATGGAGGGACTTCCAGGGAAGATAAGTATAGACTTAAAGTCAGGTAGGGATCATCCCTACAGGTCTGTTCCGATGGGAAGAGAGCATTGTCAGCGAATTTGTTAGAACGCGTGATTGAATTAATTAAAAAGAATAAGGAACTGTATCAGGAAATACGAATGAGCATTATCGTTTAAAGGAGAGAATGGGCAAATTTAGTAAATTAAATTATTTAAGAGAGAAATTAATGGGAATTAAGGTAAATCATTACACACACAC
Organism: Nephila pilipes; assembly: GCA_019974015.1. NCBI lineage: Eukaryota > Metazoa > Arthropoda > Arachnida > Araneae > Nephilidae > Nephila > Nephila pilipes. The sequence continues at coordinate 123,097 of BMAW01027424.1, read as the reverse complement.
ACACACACACACACACATATTTGCAATTATTAAGATGCTTATAGTTTTTATACATTTTTTAAGTTCATGCTTTTCTCTTGTTGAAATATAACTGGATAAAAACCTTTAGTTCAATTAAGCTTCTTTCAACAGCACAATGGGTTTTGAATCTCATTTGAACCACAAGCAGATTATTTGTGCGGTATCATCCACGCTAAAGAGCTTTTCAGATATTTCATGACAAATTCCAACATCTAAAAATAATATTTCACAAGAGAATGTGGCGGAACTGAAAGACAAAAGAATTTAGCCTAGTCAGCCTTATGTGTAATACGGTCATTCAGATAACGAGAAAGACATTTTAAACTGATGAATCACTGGGATATCCGTATTTTATACAGAAAATCTTTTTGGGATTAGTTTCCTCCAATCATTTTTCTCAGTTTACCGTAAGTTATACTAATTTGCCATTCAAATATCAACCAATCAAACTGAAAATATATAACAACGTTTTTAGGAATTTTCACTAAAATAAAATATGATAACACCGGTAAAAAACGAGTTTTTAGAACATAGGTTTCCTTTCAAACTTCACACTTTGCGTCACATAATTTTTTATACCTTAAATTTTAAGAGCAAAAGGGAACGTTGAGTCAAATCGAATTTATTCAATAATTAGTTTTAATAATTTATTTTATTATTTGACGTTTATTAAATTTATCATCTAAAATAAATACGCGTAAATTTTTTTAACTCAATTGAGTATAATGTTAATCAATTAAGCTACATGTAATTAAAACTAAAGCAAACGTTAAATTATATTATTAAATTGAATATATTTAAGTTAAATGTAATTAAAATTAAAGCAAACGATAAATTATTAAACGACGAATTAGGCGAACATTTGGTGAGAAATTTAATTCTATAAATAATTAGTTTCAATCAATTAATTTTTAATGATTATAATTAAATTATCGTATTGTAATATAAAACAATCGTGTATAGAAAATTTCAGCTGAATTGAGCGCTTTAAAATGTGAGAACAAAAAGCTTTTAAAGTTTTGAACCAGACATGGTTATTATGTGAGTTAAAGAAAACCTATTAAAAAGGAAAAGAACTGGCTTTGCTAATTTCATTTTAACATGTGCTAACTTTTTTTAAAAAATTTTTTCGTATTATAAAAGTCCTTCACTTTTGGCAGCGAGTTCATTCGAGGATGAAAGTTTTCGGTGTTTATATTGGATAGTCATCATCTTCCCAATCTGTATCCTTGGTTCACCAAAATCAATATTAATTAGCGTAAAGTAAGCGTATTTCCCAGTCCTAGGTTCCACAGAAGCAATTACTATCAAGAAAAGAAAATACCTCCCTCAAATTCCGAATACCTTCTTATTTTTACCAGAAAAAACATTCTATAGTACAAAAACGTTGCCAATGCTAACAACATAAAGAATAAAAATAAATAATTGTGCCATAAAAAAATCAGTTATTAAATTTAATATTACAAGAATAGCAAACGATAAATTATTACAGGGAACAATAATATTCTGTTCGGACTTTAAAATAAATGCAGACGATAAAATATTATGTTAAATATATCTTAGCAATATCAATACATCGAAAGTAAACTAAATATAATTATTTAAATCATAATTTATTATAATGTCAATCTTTTGAACCTAACACCATATTTCTTTTAGTTTATGCCCACGCATTTTTGTCGACACCCTTTTCTCAAAACAATGGAAAGTTAGCACATGTTAAAAATTGATTATTGGATTAAAAAAAAAAAAAAAACCAGCTATTTCAGTTGTTCTTGAAAGCACTTCCAAAAATCACTCATTAACTATTCCCAATCGTTTTTTCAATGAAAGACTTATAATAAAAATTGCGAACTTATTGAAGAATGCGGAAGTGTCAAATATATTTTTTAATTTTTAAAACAGGAATTGAAATGAATATTATATGATTGGCTTGAGTTTTACGATTCGTTAACAAATTTTACTGTTTGTTTCCCACAGGTATGACAACTCTTACTGCAACTTCGTACCGCCTTGCTATCAATCTACCTGCCAGCAGAGGTATAATACGCAGACTCTACTGGCGATCGACCCTTACAATCCTCACAAAGGCCCTTTCCTTTCGAAATTCCTTTTTCCCTCTTGCTGCGTGTGTTACGTACCAAAAGTGAAATTTGATAAGGCTAGTGACGATTACTAACGCTTCTCCATAAAAATGTCACATTCATTTCGAAATAGTCAGTTTTTGAACTAAATGCAGGATACACAAAACTAAAGAATTATTATCACTTGGTTTCTCATTATTATGGAAATATTTAAAAGTTTGTTCGTGCTTGTAATTCCATCAACTTTTAATCGATATGTCTGTCTGGTGAATAAAAATAAGTGTTTTACAACATGATGGTATATTCTTTCAAATAATTTACTAAAGTTTTAAAATTATTGTAATAACGCTAATTGTAGCAACATAATCAGTTGGATTAATAGTACTATGTCAAAAATAGGCATATTGTTCCATTTTGTCTCACACAGAATCGAAATCACTTATCTTTTCTGAGTAATGAATATGTTCCTTCCACTAATGAGTAATGGAAATGAATGATGAAAAATGGGGCATCACATTGATGGGAAAAGCATCAAATCATCAGTCACCATTATTCCTATGTTTCCCTCTTTTTATCATTCACAGAAAGTCGTCTAATTCACAGATACACCTTCTTTCGTAAATTAATGAACAATGCTAAATACGATCCTTGCATCATTAAAAACAGATAATCAATCATTATTCATGTAAATCGATCAAATGTTACAAGATGTTTGCCACAGACTCTTAAAGCTCCCATTTACCGGCCATTTTGATTTCGTGAACGTAATGTTAATCCTATGGAATTTCTACTACCATCCTTAAATACTTACAATTTTATCTATTTGAACGCAAAAGGAGCATTCCAAAGAGTAAAAAATAATTTAGGTTTCTAAGGAATTACATTTTCCCTTTAACTTCTAAAAATATTTTTACCCTGATTTTAATGGTATATGGTTTTTCTGGTGTTTAAAAATATTCTGAAATATTTTTTTCAAATCAGAGGAAAAATATAATTCCGCAAAAACTTATAGTTATTTTTTGCATTCAAATAGATTAAAAAGTATAAAATTGAGGACGGTAGTCGCGAAATTCCAAAGGATTAACATTACGTTCACGAAATCAAAGTGACCAATAAACGGGAACTTTAATAAAATCTGAAAACTCAAATGTTCCGCAACAGCTGCAAAGTTTTTTTTTTTTTTTTTTTTTTTTAAATTAAAATCGCTTTTAGTAATATGAGAGTCACTGACGAGATGGATCTCGAAATTTTTGGACATGTTTAAGAAACGAAGACGATACTTGAGCTGGTGTGAGTGAATGTGAAGGTTATTGATGCAAGAGCCAGATGTGGCCAAGCTGCGCCAAACAAGATTTAACTATGGTCTAGACGTGAATAAATTGAAGGGGGAAAAAAGACAAAAATTGGTTGACAAGGAGGGTCGAAAATAGAGAAGGATCGCTAAGGTAATCCGGGGGTGCGTCACTGGTGTTTATCAAAGACAGTAAACCCCATAGGCAGGGTGCCCGTCTATATCCCCAGACGCTGGTTACACATTTGAGTCGCCTCTTACGACGTGCATGAGCTACAGTGAGACTATTCTGCCATACTTGAGCTGGTACCTTACTAAATCTAAAAGTACCTGTTTTTGACGACAGATGAAGTTACTAAGGTAAGTTAGTGCCATCATTGTTTGCACGCCCATCTGTTAAACAAATTTACCTCTGATTCATATATTAGCTTTGATTGTTGCCGCGTCGAATTCTTGTTGCTCTTTAGAAAACGAAGACGGCTTCATAGACCGCTCAAGGCTCCCATTGACCAGCCATTTTGATTTTGTGAACGTAATATTAATTCTATGGAATTTCGACTACAGATCTCAAATCTTTACTATTTTATCTATTTGATTGCAAAAAAAAGTATACCTGAAAGAGTAAAAAAGAAAAAAAAAAAAAAAAACCCGAAGATTTCTTCGTAATTACATTTTCTCTCCCTATTTTTGAAAATATTTTAAAATACATTTTAAAGATCGGAAAACCCATAAAAATATTTTTAAAAATCGAAAAAAAAAAAAAAATGTAATTCCACAGAAACCTTCAATATTTTTTGTTCTTTCAAATGCACTGTATTGCATTCAAATAGATTAAATTGTAAAGTTTTGAGAACGGTAAGTAGAAAATTCCATAGGATTAACATTACGTTTACGAAATCAAAATGGCCGGTAGACTGAAGCCTTCAGTTATGCTGACTATTTTTTGGGATTCGATCCTGGCTTCCTAGGATAACAGTTTCCCTCGGTCTCACTTCTTTACACCCCTTCCGGAAAAACCATTAAAAACATCTAACGAAAATTCCAAAAAATCAAATTCTTTCTCCACCAAAACTACCAACCCAGAAATTAGTTATGCCCAAGCAGTTGACTCACAACTCCGAAAAACCAAAAAATGAAATCGAAAACAACCTCAGCTTTCAAATGTTATTAAAGACATCAAAATTGTTCAAACTCCTCCACCCAACTATTAATAAAGCCAAAAAAAAAAAAAAAAAGGTCAACTCTCGCGAAGACAAAAAAATTTCTGTTTTACGCAGAAGTTTTTCTTGAAAATGAAACTCTTCTTGTGAACGATAAAACTTTCCTTCAAGCATTTCGAATCACCCCAACCCCAGATAATGAATAAATTGTTGGTCTGCACACGCGGCAGACCGGGGTATTGACCTTACGAGCTTTTTCTCCGGATTCAAGCATCCAATTCTAGTACAATTTTCAAATTCTCTTTTTGTTCTCTAACATCATTTCCTTACAGTTTTGATTTAATCTTTAAATTTTGTTCCTTCTTAATTCTACTCTTTTAGCTCTGATAAATCTTTAAATTAAATTCTAAATAAAAAATTTCAATATAAATAACATTTTTAACATATATATATATGCTCATTAAATTTTAATTCTCCACCAAGGCAAATTTGTTAGAACTACGACTTGACAACGCAGCTACTGGTGGCCTCTGCGGTGCCAAAGTATTCCAAGAAAACTGTCATGTCAAGTACGTATGATACTCAAAGAAACATACGATAAAGAAGAAACAAATACTATAACTAGCATTCAAAGCTATTGTTCAGAGATGAATAAATCTGGCGTTCTCTTCTACCATCAAATTTATTAATATCTGGCTTAACAGCTTCATTATCTCCCCACCCCCTTCAAAAATAAAAAAAAAGCTATGAAATTTAAGTTGGAAGTTTTCTTTTTTAATCAGCAGATTTTGTACATACCTTCATCGCATACTCCCCTAAATATGATGGCAGTAAAGTAATAAAATTTTTTGCACAAATGCGATATTATTTAAGATAAAATACGAATTTATGCTTCCACAGCCAGATATAGTTTTAGTTTTTATTAACGTCGCACTAGAAGCATCACGAGGGCTATAGGCGACGGACCTCATAATTTTGAATCAAGGTCAAGTGACGAGGACGACACCTGATCTGGCATCCCCCCTTTCCTAACATTCATACCACGCCAACAGGAGGACTTTGGGCCCCGAACAGATTTAAGGTGCATCAGCCCCGGATACATGGCGGGTCTTTGGTAGCCAAATACCGAACCCGCGACTCAACGAAAACCGCCAGCCCACGACCTTGACCACTAGGCTACCGCGACCCTTCTACAGCCAGAACTCTAGTGTATGAGATTTCTCCTTAGAATTTAAATTTCGGTTTTTTTTGTTACTATGTGTTCAGTGTATATAAGTTCTATGTATTCAATTTTCAGTATTTGGTATAAGGATATCCCCATTTAAGTACGTTATGCTAACGTTAAGAAATCATTGAAAAAACTGAACAGAGTCCTCTCTCTCTTAAGTACTGAAAACGGGAATAATACATACAAGCGTGTCTATAGCGTTTTTCTTGAAATGCTAAAGAATTAACAAACTGGCTTGAGTTCTGTATTTTCGTCTGTACATTATAGGTAGAATGGACAACAAATGGAAAGTTTAGTTTTAGTTTAGTTTTTATTAACGTCGCACTAGAAGCAACACGAGGGCTATTGGCGACGGACCTCGTAATTTTGAACCACGGTCAAGTGACGAGGACGACACCTGAGCTGGCACCCCCCTCTCCAAACATCCACACCACGCCAACGGGAGGACTTTGGGCCCCGAACAGATTTAACGTGCATCAGCCCCGGCTACACGGCGGGTCTTTGGTGGCCAAGGATCGAACCCGCGACTGAACGAAAACCGCCAGCCGCTATCCACGACCTTGACCACTAGGCTACCGCGGCCCCCCAACAAATGGAAAGATAACAGCTTTTAATTTGATAACGTTTACCCGACTCCATTGAACTGTTAATTTGTTTCATAAAACTTATAAAATAAATCTGCCAAATAAGATGCATCATTTTTATAATCAGCCAAATTTTTTTTTGTAAAGAATTATGTTTTTCAAGAAACTGTAGAACATGTTCTAAATAAGTATCTTTTGATAGTTGATGAAATCTTAAATTGAAACGGAATTTATAATGAGGAAAAATGTTAAAAATCTAAATGTATTTGGGAAAAAAAAAAGGAATTAAATTATTTCAAAGAGACAGTTAATCGCTAAAAAGAAATTAGTATTTCAGAAATAATATTAAGAATCCAAGATTCCATGTACATATTCTATTGTAAGATATTAACTAATACTTATACATTTTTCATTATCAATAAACCTCGAATAAAAATTTTAATTTCACTTATGCCTAGAGTTATTTTCAGAATCATTATGCTAAATGACTTAGTTCTTAAAGTAGCAACCAACACAGTTAAAACGTTAAAAGTATGTTGAGACAAAAATACAAATAAATACTACTTAGTCAGAGCTCAGTAATTTTTATTTTTAGAGGGGGGTCTTCCACATATTGCATAAACATCTACATGATTTTGATTCCATTTTCCTACAAGCCGTTTTAACACAAAAACATCCATTTGCTTATTTCTGCTCTTCTATCATTTCATAATCGTCTTTCACTAAAATAATCATCTCTATATTGTAAAGTGTACAATCTAACATACTTTTTATTAATATACAAGTAACAAATAAATTTTATTTTACACTAACTGCTGTGCAAAGACATACAAAAATAAATAAATCGCAGAACAAATGTAAAAAAAAAAATCATAAGCATTTTTGAAATAAAAATTCTTCATATCTGTTATTCCTTTATATACAATATAAATACAGCCATCACCTCTATATTGATAGAAGCAGTAGACAGAAAAAAACATAAAAGTAGCTATCACAAAACAATGACTATCACTTCAGTTGAACACTTAATTATTACATCTTTTTCTAGCACATCTAAAAGAAAAATCATTAAAATATTTTTATAGTAGATAAACACAGACTAATTATTCATAAAAAAAAAAAAAAAATCATACATTCAAAATTAAATTGCCATGTCACTTCCTTAATGCCAAGTATGATGTCACAATTCTTAAATTGGAAGACTTTCAATTTGTACCATTTTAAAAGAAAGTTCAATCTGCATCAATGAAGTGACATTATAATGAAAAATCGATTTGTTTAACATATAACGTTTTCAAAACTTCCAGTTGATTCTAAGTTTTATCAATTAACTTTTTTAAGACTGTAATACAAAATTATTCTCTAATTACCTTTTTCTCCCTCTAGTTACACAATAAACATTGTAATCAAGTTTCAATTTTTCCATTCAATAAAATAAAAATGCAACCTTAGTCTGCTCTAATTGACTAGAAAAAAATATCAATATAATAAATAATTAACACAACATTTATGAGGACAGTTTCATCCTTTAAAAAAAACAAGTCTTTCTTTAATCTGAAAACAAAATTTAATGTTCTTTCTTATAATTAGCATCAATTATCAAACTTGAAATTTGTCTTAATTTTAAACACTCAAAAATTAAATTTAAATAATTTGTATAACATTTAAAAATAAGACAACACTGCAAAGGAATATTTTAATTGTCCTTTTAAACAAATATTACATTTTTCAATATGCTCTATGAGCCCCTAAATGCTTTCTTGGAAATCTAATTTGGAATTTTTTTTTTCACTTTTATGCATATTTTTTTTTTTTAAAAAAAAAAAAAGGTTTGATGTAACTATGTGGGTTTACATTTTGGCGATATTATATTCTTGAACATGGCAACAGTGTTTTCTAAAGATGGCATCATTATTGTCAAAAATTTGCACTTTGAGAGTGATATGGCTTATTTGAATGATTACATAAGAGCAACATGTTTAATCCATTTGTGATGGCATATGTTTTAACTAATATTTAAGTCGCATAATAGATTTGGCAAGATATGGAACCAGCCACAAAGTGAAACAACTTGAAATGAGGTTTATTAGTCATACTAGACTAAGAAATAAAGTATTGGTAATTATCTGCAATCAGTATTAAGAGAATCAAGAATTTATTATTTTTCAAATGAAAAAAAAGAAAAAGAAACCATAGTAAAATTTATGGGCTCATTTTCCCCAAATACCATTGAGACATAAAAGGACTTCCAATCTTCACATACAGCATTACCACTTTATGGATAATAATGATACACAAATAACAGATATTATTCTGTGTGTATACATTAGGACTAACAATTACCCAAGAGAATTTTCAAAAATATCATATTAGACACAACTTTATAAATGCAACGTAACAATTATAAACCTTTATTGCAATTCAAATCCAATTCCCTCAAAATGAATCAAATACCCAAGCCATTACTCATTAAATCACACAAACAGATAAAATTAATGGGACAATTTATCAAATTCTTACTTTTTTACCATACATTATGTATCTAATAAGCACTTGCAGTTTAACATTTCTTGAAGCATTGGTTATAGTAATCTCTTAGGAAAACCCAACCATTACTATGCCTTAAGATAAATCTCTGTATAAAAACTGTTTCAGTAACTCAACTGAAATATTTCACAGAAACATGTCCTGAAATATTCTGAATGGACATCGTGTAGTAAATCAATAACAATGTAATGTTTTGAAATATAAGCAGTTATATGTACTATTTCTTTAATACAGATTTCCTTACCATTTTATTTAACAGTATTTATTTTAAAAATAATTAATAAAGTAGTCCAGCTTTACTCAAAGGAAAATATAAACAATATCTATCAGATAAAGTGTGTTGATTTATGTAATGAATAACAGAAAAATCTGAAAACAAAACACTAAATTATTTTGGAAATGATTTTTTTTTCCTAACCCTAAAATAATTCTTACATTTAGGAAAGCAGTCATGATGACATGCATAACTTCAAATTTATCAGAAATTTCAAATATATTGATACTACACATAGAAAAAGTGGTAATGATTAAGAATGTTCTATTTCATGAGTGATAAACACATTAACCTAGCAACTGAAATAAAATAATAGAATAATTCTTATCCACATAGTTCAATATTTAAAATATGTAGAGTACAATAACAAATAAACCATTTCATATATATATCTATATATATATATAAAATAACACCCCATTTAGCAATGCAGCTTATCATATTCAATGTTTAGTGAGTGGATGACCCCTTTTACAAAAATATTTCTATTTCTTGGAAAGTTAGTAAAATCCAAAACATACAAAGGAACAAGTTTTTCATGGATACAAATTGCTTTAGATACAAAATATTTTTCAATTATTATATCACGTAAAAGAAGCATAGTTTTCTTCTCATAAATCCAACCTTTTAACTGAAATGATGAGACTAGGAAAATGTTTAAAAAATTCAGCAGATAATTTATATTTAAATATTAATCACTATCCATATATAAGAACAAAACATGTCTTTTACATGTTATGAACAATTAAAGTTTTATTTATCATTTTAACTCATTATTCACATTTAATAAGTATCTTAAATAAAATATTGAACATCATGGAGACTAATCAAAGTACAAAACTGATAACCAAAAATGCATATTATACTTTGATTTTTGAAATAACTAACAGAAGGGGGGGAAAAACTTAATAATAGTATGGCCATATTATTCAAAATTGTGACAGTAAACAAAAACCAAGAAATTTTTTTAACCTTGTTTTTTTAATGTGGTCAAAGAACACTTCTAAAATTGATGTGCCAAAAATAAAATATGATACGTATGATAATTCTACACATGATAGGTATAATAGGAGATCACTCATGGCTAAATTTTTGTGATCCACTGCATCTGTATCATAAAAAATATTTTTAAAATGTACCAAAGTTCAAATCTGTCTTCCCTAATTGTCAAACCCAAAAATTAAGCAAGAAGGCATTGAAGACACATTTACAGTACATAATGGTTTCCAAGGGAATCAACATTCAGACTTTGTTATACGTCAAAGCCTAAGATTAACTAGGTTTGGTTCTCCAAACATTCTTTCTAAGAGAACAACATAGACTTAATGGCCAAATTCAGTTTGTCTGGTATGTTGTTAAAAGAGCTGCATCTACAGGTTCCATGCAGGATGGACATGTAAAAGATCTCATCAGCCAATCATCAATGCAGTCAGTATGGTAGATATGCATGCAGGGCAGAAATCGAATTGGATCTCCAAAATTGAATTCTCCCATACATATGACACACCTACAAAAAAAAAAAAAAAAAAAAAATTAAAAGAAATTACAACTCCACAATTAAATTTTTTGCACAATGTTGGGTATTGGAATTAAGGTCACATGTAGTCTTTCTTCTAGATAAAAAATGGACTGGATAATCTCATGAGTGAACTAAAACTTTGAAAAATATTTCTAAACACAAAGGAATAAAATATTTAATGAAATAACAATTGTTGACTATGAGGAGCTTTTGAAACATATCAAGCCTTAATGATTACTTTATTCTTATTTGACAAAAATATGTGTGTATCTTCCTATTTGGTAATCACAGAACTTAATTGGAGAGGAAGAATAATGTTTTTACAGTTAATGCAATGTAATTAAAAATTTTTATTATATATTACCCAAATTGCCAAACATTTTCTCAAACTATCTTCACATTAAAAACTAAATGCAATTTGACTGTATTCCTGAAAACTTTAAATTCCTGTTTATAAATATACAAGAAACCTAGGAAAAAATATTAAAGTCGATGTGCCCAGTTCCCTTAGTAACAATACTAAAAAGTGAAATCAAAATGAAAAGCAGCAACTAAGAATTAGATTTGTATATCTATATATCACTATAAATACATGATTTTTAAAACAATTAAATATTCACAAGCCTTTACGTGATTTTTAAAACAAATATTCACAAGCCTTTAC
>BMAW01027424.1:0-111715 GCA_019974015.1 Nephila pilipes | reverse complement strand
CACAAGCCTTTACGTGATTTTTAAAACAAATATTCACAAGCCTTTACTACTCACTAAAATAATCTCAGAAAATATATTTGACTAAAATATAGTTTTAGACGAATTTTTCATAACATATATCATAGTTTTATACAAATTTAATATGGAATTTTATGACACCTAAACTATCTCAATTCAACTTAATAAATTTTGTACATCATTAATTTTAAAGAAAATTCTGATTGCTATATATTTTTGATTCCTTTCAAGAAAAAAATTATAAAATAGTCTTATTTCTTGAAAGCTTCTTCAGCCACAGCTAAATACAATAAAATGAAAAACAAATTAGATCTTAAAGATATAAAAATGAAGATTTCATTCAAATCAAATATTTAATTTCATATTTTTTAACAATGATATAACATTTTTTAAATTAAAATTGCATAATTAAATTTTACTCATTATGAGTTTATATACCTTTAAAATTACATAAAATTTCTTCAAACACACACACATATATATACACGAGGGGGTATCGTAGAGTTTTAATTATAGCTGAGAAATAACTAAGATATCTAGTTAAAATTTATTCTGCATATTAATTGATCCTTATGTATGTAACGCTGTAAACTGCAGATATTAATGCAAATTTGTTTGGATTCAGAAAGTCATAGATTGAAGTAACCTTGCAGTATCGTAAGTTTTAATTATTATTCTAGAGTATTATAAAGTTTTATTTTTCATCAAACAATAATATTAATTTCTATTTATCATTCTTAAGACTTCTCTACATAGTCACTATCCAGAGTTAAATATTTCTCCCATCATTTCTTGACCTTTCAAAAGCTATCGTTGTAACTTAGCAGATTGAACTCATACTTTTCCATATTGGGAGTTACTTCAATCTACAGCTGCCTGAAACCAAACAAATCAAAATTAATAGCCATAATTTATAATATTATGTACATAAGGATCATTTATATGGAGGATAAAGTTTATTACCTCAGTTATTTTTCAGTAATAATGAAATCTTTACGATATTCTCTTGTGTATGATATATTTCTTAATATAAAATTTCTTCATATTTTTTTTTACAGTTTGTGAAAAATTTATTTTAGGATAAACATAGCTACAGATAAAAAAAAAGGATTATAAAAGCTGTGCAATAAAAAAATGACACTTGCCTAATGTTATTCACACAATGAATAGTATCACATTTTTTTTTAATCTTAATAAAATGGCTTAAGAAAATTTATATAAAATTTCAGCCCACAAAAAAAATGTGAAACACTATAAACAGAACAAAAACTATAAGAATTTGGTAAAACTTATGTAATTATATAATAATCATAACATTTATTTTCTAAAATCTAGCTATAAATACATACACTAAAATATTGAAATAAAAATGTACCATTTAATGGATTTAACTAATTTTGTAAACAAACAAATTAAAAAACTATTAGAAAGATAAAAATATATGGAAATTTAAAAAAAAAAATGAGAAAGAAATATAAATGAATTAGATGCCTACTCTCTATTCTTTTTACTCCCATCATATTTTCCAGTCGGAAGATGCTGAATGAGACCAATTCTTTGAGCTATTTTAATCTGCTCCTCTTCTGTCAATTGTGAAGCAGGCCGACTTACATTAGGAGAAGGATAATACACTGGGACAGATACAGTCTCCTAGAATCATAACATACCATTCAAATTAAAAATACTTATTTTTCTTAATAAAACTGTTGAATTTCTTAATTTAATTTGAAAAATAATAAGGTAAAATTACACAACTCACAGAATAAAATATTAAAGAGGACATTAAAATATAGAAATACATTTAATTCAAAGCTAATATATTTTTTACACATTATTAAGTAAAAACTTATGATAGCTGTAATTACATGTCATGAAAATCTCTATGATCATTTTTATTACTTCTAGCAGACTTGCAAAATGATTAATTTATCACATTCAAATACAATAAATGTGTTTATTTTTAAACTGATGTAGAATTTAATTCATGAAGATTATCTAATCCATTTGAATTCAATTTCCAATCTTTAAATTTTTTTCTTATAAATTTAAAAAAATGAATTTTTGTGGCAATTCATTAATATCTTTTTGAAAGACAGTGACTACTTGAAGCATACAAATCTTAAAAACAGAATCCAATATTATTATCAAAAATATTTTTAGTAAAAAACATTCAGTGAACTACAATCAACAATTTTTGTAAGCCATATGAAAATTTATCAACATTAAATTATGAGCCTTACATTTAATAGTAAAAAATTAAGGCAAAACCATCTTAAAATAATATAGATTATATCTTGACAAAAGTGCAATAAAATAAAATAGTCTTTACTAGATTCAAACATCATAAATTTTTTAAATAGCCAATATTGTGATAAGAGCTGTGAAAAAAACAGAATAATTGTACCAAGTTCATAACCATTAATTTAAATGCATTTTTAGAAAGCTTACTATTTTAATTAAAAACACTTTCCTGAGATTTTAAAAATATAGTGCAATTTCTAATTTGATAGTAAATTATAAAACAAAATTTCTGTATTACTTGATAAGGTGGTGGAGGTCCAAGTTGATCAGACGAAGATTCTCTGTTACTCTGATTTTCTCGCAATAACGATATGTCATCAGTCGAAACAGATTTCAAACAATTCCCCATATTGCAAAAATTTTATCACAGCATAAATATTTTATTAGACATGAAAATTAGTGCATGACTATTTCACTTTCATTACATACATCACAACAAAGGAATAATAAATAAACAAAGGGAAACAGAAAGTAGACAAGTAGTTAAAAAGATAGCTGTTTCAGCTATTAGTCGATGTTACTATTATGTTGGTGCATTTAGGACAAAGAATTTTGGGGACGTGCATTTCATGTCAATCAACAACTTTTGGTATATTAGACGATAAATTAATTTTTTCAGTCGTCAACACAAAACAGCTGAGGACAGACAACAAAGATGCAATACGACAACCAATCACAATCCAGTAAATATTGCAGACAGTTAAAAGGGCTCCACTTTTCCTCTTCTTCGTTGATAGTAGAAGGCCTTGAAATTCCAGTTATTGCAGAATCAGATTTCTTAAAAAAAGAAAAGAAAAAAAAATATTTTTTAAAATTTTCATTTGTTGTAACCTCTTTACTTATTTACATAGAAAAATTGTTTTAACTTCATTTGATCTACTTTTGAAATATTTTATATTACATTGATTCTAAATCATTTTTCGTGAAATTAATAATTTAAGTTCTCGTAGATTATATAGTGATATTTTTATTATTTTTTATTTTAAAATACATATTATACTACTTTGAATATTTTGAAATATATATCTTGGGATTTATCCACATTTTATTAAATAAGCGTACATTTTTTATTGTTGTTACTGTGACTGTACTGCTACCGCTTATTTTGAAACTAAAACTAATTTTTGTTTTTAAATATCTGTTAAGAGTTACTCTGAAAATAAAATTATTATCAAAAACTGCACTTTTTTAAATTTTAAAATGGATTCTAAAGTATGTAAATTTATTTTCTTTGTGATGGAAACTAAAAATATAACTTTTATAATAAAAGTATTTTATGTGGTATTAGAATCTTAAGCAGTCTTTATTTTAGCAAAAAGAAATACTTCATTTTAAAATTTTTTTTTAACTATGTCCTTTGTATCTGAATAAAATCCTAATCACGTTATGGAATTTTATTGAAACAACGAAACTACTTTCCAACCCTACTTTCTTGAATCGTATGGATGTTAAATTATTTGGTTAGATCCTATTTTAGCCCATGCCTTGGCAACTGGAAACAACAATGAAAAACGCGGTAGATTCTACGAATCGACAACCCTTGTATTGCACCATAGTAGACCTGTTTTTTTTTTTATGCAACATTACTTTTCGCTCTATTTGGCCTGATTGTAAAAAAATAAAAACTTCCATTTGTCATGATTCTTTTGTCAAAATTTCTAGATATCTTTAAAAAACACTAATTATAAATACCATTCATCAAAACTTTAAGCAATGTCTGAAAAAAATTAGAAGTAACTACCTGGCAATTGCAACTTTTTTTAGGGGAGATCCTGATATCATTACATTAAAAACATTTTTTGTAATTTTCATTATTGGTCATAATCATTCCAGAAAACTAAAGGTAAAATTCAAAATATTATAAACTCTGACAGTCCTCTCCACCATGCATACACAATGATGACTTCTGTGGTAACCTTCAGGAACTTACCTACTTTAGGTAAGTACAGGAATCATGATGCCAAGGAACTATAACTATCTTCTTTCTTTCCCTGAGGGATGCATCCCCCAGGATACCCTAGTATCCTTCTCTACTTTTAACCTTTCTTCTTGTCAATAATTTCCCCCCACTTCTAGTTATGTCTATATTATCTTTACACATGGTATAGTGTAGCATAACTAGATTTGGCTCTTGTGCTGTAAAATTCTTTCACTCACTCTTCAGTGATTCTTTAACCATTTTACAGAAAAACAAAATCGCAACCAAAAAGAATAGTTAAAACTTGGTTTACTATCAGCATATGTAATTGTTGCCTTAAATATATATACATCTTGGTCAAAACCCGCCAAATTAAAAATGATCATCAATAGGGGATATCACATCTAATATCTTTATATGTACTATTCATACTAGAAGAATAGCATTTAAACATATATTACCATGGTTTAACATAATTCTCAATAATTAATCATAAAATTAAGAAATATGTTAGTTTTCGGTAAAAAAATAGTTTGGATTTTAAAATTAATCTGAACTCTATTATTTTCATTCTAAAGGAAATAAACTGCAGAAGTAATTGAAATGTTATTTAAAAAAACTTAATTATATTTATGTAGGAAAACCTAACTAATGTTGAAGATGCAGAAGTTGAATGTGAAGTTTCTGATAGAAATTATCTAAAACTTCCTGAAATACCAGGAAATGTTACAAATATAGCCATGTGTGTTGAATATCCATTATTAGCTGTTGCTTCTGATACTGGTAAATATGTAGAGCATTTTTGAAATAATTTTTGAACTTAAAATTGAAATCAAAACTCTTGTCCCATTACATTGAATTTTTTTGTAATTTTAACATGGTAAAAGAGAGAAAAAATGCTGTAAAATATGTGTAAAGGAAATTTATATTGACTAATAATTTTAGAATTTAATGAAAAAATTGTTTCTAATTAGTTCAAGACTTATGAACTCTTTTTATTGTTTTTGAAATAAGTTTAATGAGTTTTAATAAAATGTTTGAAAGTGTATAATATAAAATAGTGTTTTTATTTTATGAAATTATATAAAAAAAAAATAGAGTTTGTAATTTATACAAGTAACTTAAGAGTGTTTTTTTTTTTTTAATTAGCAACTCTAATTTGATTATTTAGGTTACACTTTATACACTTTCATATTTTGTATATTTCAAAATAATAATAAATAGTCATTACTAATTTTTTAAATTAATCTTTTTCATATTATATTTTGTAAAGAAAAATATTTAATTGTTAGTGAGTGATTTTTTTTTTTTTTTTGGTGGAGAAAAATTACAATTTACAAATTAAAAAGTTATTTCCTGCATTTATATATATTTGAACTATCGTATTTTAAATGAAGCTTGAAAGAAAATATTGGAAATGCTGTAATGAAATGCGTATGATTGTTATTTACCAAATAAATTGACATGTTATTTACCAAAACAAAAATTTCAAACTGAATTAATATTTTAATGTATTTGTATAATATTTTAAGACATTACTTTGTACTATCTGTTGTATATTACGATAGAAGTAAAAGTATTTTTACTATCTAGTTTATTATATTTTTGCTAAAATAAAATGAAGTTTTATTTTTAAATACTTGTCTGTGTAGCTAATTTTTTTTTTCAGGTTTTGTCAATGTTTATGAATTGAAATCTGAAGAATTTCTTTGTAATTATTCATATCCATATTCAGCTACTTCTGTTATATGGTCTGATTCAAAGGTATTCACTATACATTTATACAATTCCTTTAGAATGCATTTTGTGAAATGAAATTCCAAACCTAATTGGTTGAATATATATTTTTCAAACCTATCACAAAAACAAAATAAAAATTCAAGTTTTTTTTTTATTTTTTTGAAAAAAAATAGGCTTAATAAGATTGTGTTTTGTTATGTAAATTAGATAGTTGATTGCATATTCAGTTTATATGAAATAAATAACTTATTTTTTAATTTTTCAATCATCAGTGAAACTATTTTGAAATTCATTAAAAGAAGAATTTGAAGAATGTGGAGTAAGTTTATTGGTAATAGACAAAATAAGCATGAAAGCTTGAGATATGATTTATCACAAATTGTAAAAATGAGAAATTTCTTGTCTTATGATCTTTGCTCTAAAATATTTCAATACTTTTAAGGGGGGTATTGTTTGTTTTTAGAATATTATGCTTGTTATTTAGTATTAAGAATAGATAATTTTAAAACTTATTTTGAGGAAAGTTGGATAAATTTCTCTAAAAAATTGTAAGGTAATAACATGTAATATTTTTTTGTATATGTGTGAGGGTGGTCTGAAAAGTTTCTACCTTAACCTGAAGATGGCAGCCTGCGTCAATAAAAGCTAGGGAATGTGTTTTCACATCTTTTGACAAATACTCACTTAAATTCCAGCCATTTTGGTAAAATGGAAATAATTTAGTATCGGGCTGTCATTAAATATTTGTTTTTGAAAGGAAATACTCCTAAGGAAATCTAAGCTAAGTTGGTCACTGTGTACGAGGACTTTGTACCATCATTTACCTCTATGAAATTTTGGGCAGCTGAATTTAAACCTGATAGTCCCAGTTTGGGAGACAAAGAATGTTCAGGCAGGACATCCAAAAACTGTAACTACTGGTGATAACATCGCCAAAGTTCACCAAATGGTTCTAGACGACTGTCAAATTAAAACGAGAAAGATAGCAGAGGCTATGAATATGTTTAAAAAACCTGTTTGTCACATATTGAATCAAGATTTTGGCATGAGAAAGCTGTCTGCACATTGGCTGCTGCATTTGCTGATGTTAGACCAAAAACATGTTCAAATGAGCATTTCCATGCTACGCTAGGGTGGTCTAGGGGCAATAAATCAGAGTTTTGGCACCAATTAATTACTGTAGGTGAAATTTGGATACATAATTGTATGCCAGAACAAAAATACAGTCAAAACAGTGGACTACAAAGGGGAATCAACTCCAAAAAGTGCAAAAACTTTTTTTTTAGCTGGGAAAGTGATGGTGACTTATTTTGGGATAGTCATGGAATTATCTCAATCGATTTTCTTCAAACAGGAAAAAACATTACAGGAGCATACTGCTTATCATTACTTGACATACTGAAGGCACTGGAAAACAACCTCATTTGCAGGTAAAAAAAGTTTTGTTTCACCAAGACAATGTGCCATCGCATACCTCAACTGTTGCCATGGTGAAAATACACGAATTAATGTATGAACTGCTAGAACATCCTCCTTACTCATCATATCTAGCCCTAATCTTCTTTTTGTTCTTTTATCCGAAAATTGCATTCGGAGGTGAGAAGGCCATCACCTTTGTTAACAATCATTTTGCAAAGAAAGGTGTTGAGTACTATTTGGATATGTTAAATAGATGGGAGCATCGTTGGAAGAAATGTGTAGACTTAAAAGGAAGACTGTGTAGAAAAATAAAAATAAATTTAATGAAAAATTATCTGGAATCTTTATTAAGTTGAAAACTTTTCAGGCCACACTTGTATTTTTTGGTTGTTTATATAAGTTATTTTCATCATTAATATCATTTTAACTATATATTTTTAACTGTAATTGAATGCTATATCACAGCTACGAAAATTTAAAATTTAGGTTTTATAGTTACATAAATTTTTTCCATTTGCATTTCTGTGATGAAATTTTTTTAGTAAATTAAAACTCCCTTAGTAACCCCATTTTCTGTAAAACTTGCTATACATTGACTTGGTAAACAAACATACACAAAAACTGGTATTTTCCTGTTATAGCAGTGCCCGACAATGAATCACCAAGCAACCTAAGAAATATCGCTAAGTTAGGTTATATTGCATAGTAGGCTTCACGAGTTTGGCGATGACCTTGGTGTAATCGTAATTTGATGGGCACTACTATAACAGGGAAGTACCCAGAAACCTAATGCCTGGAAAGTATGTTTAGAGATAATAGCTTTCGTTGCTCTATATTCCATAAAATCACCCAATCAATCAGAGTATGTTTAACGCTCATTGTGCTTTTTGTTATTTACACTATCTGTGATTTAGCAAAAACACAAACTAAGTTTTTACTGTGATTGAAATACCTAAGCATGCCACTAAAAAGAATGTTTTTCATCATTTGTGTGTATTTAGAAATTTTTCAATTAATGTAATATTGATATTTGAATAACAATAAAAAAAACCAGCTGGTGAAACAAATATTTTCCTTCAAATAGCCCCTTTCTCCTTGTGGAAGGCCCTTAGTTGTCACCTTCTTTCGGTAGCCCTCATTACTCCGAGGCACCCTAGTGATCTTTTTCCTTCCCATGGGATTTACTGTCTTTGATAAACACAGATGATGTGTCTCTCGATACTCTAGTGATCCTTCTCTTTTTTTTAACCCTCCTTCTCATCATCTAACATTACCTTTTTTTTTTTGTACCTTCTTTGTCTCGATCACAGTTTCCATAGTGTTACTCTCATTCATAATTCGTATGTTATGTTACTTTATTTTCAGTTTCCTTCGTATTTAAATAGAATGTTTTATTTAACTATTTGTTTTAAAATTTTTTGATGTTTTTTTTAATTTAGTTTTCTTTTTCTCTCTATTTACTTGTCAATTTGTATGTTTGTCATGTGCTTCATCCCAGAAAAGGAAAGAGGTGTCCTGGAGATATGTTTTTCATTCCTTTGGCCTATGCTTCTCTCTAGATGGGTGGCAGAAATGAGCCTGCTTCTGTTAATCAACTGGTGGTACATCTCTTTGTAATTTGTTTGGATTTTGCGAAGGAACTTTGGCGTAGGACTGGTGTTGTAGATGAGGGTTGTATCGGGTTTTCCAGTGGATCCTTACCCTGATCCTGCTGTACTATGAGGTGTGATTATTAAATAATGAGACTGATGTTGCTACAGAAGAAGTATGCATGCACTGAGTGCCAGCAATCAATAGCTTTTTGTGTGAAGCCTTCTCTTTTGAATGCAGTGCCTCTCGCTTCTTGTAAATAAATCCTTATACACGTAATGTTCGTTCGCATTAGCTATTTTTTGTTTTGCCGGAAAAATAAGTGAGCAATTAATTGTTGTGAAATTTCACATGCAGCTTGGAAAAATCTCTACTAAAACGTATAATTTATTGAAAGAAGTTTATGAAAATGAATGTTTATTATGTGCTCATTTTTTTTAGTGGTTAAACATTTTCAAGATGGCTGAGAAGATGTTGACGATGATTCATGCCCAGGTCATCCTTCCACGTCAAAAACAGAGGACAATGTTTAAAAAATTGGAAATTTGGTTCAATCTGACCATCGGTTAAGTATTCCTGCAATTCTGAGACTGTAGTAATTGATAAAGAATCCATACAGCTAATTTTACATAACAATTTATTATGACAGGCTATATATATACTTACACATGTCAATGTTTTAAATCCATGATTTATAGGCGAGCCACTATGGTAAAAATAATTTAGCATAGTGATATTAGTATATTTGAAAGTTAAATTAAGGAGATACTTACCCTGAAAAGCACGTAAATGCCATTAAATATCCATTGCATTTATTGCGCATTGCATAAATATCCATTGCATTTATTGCATGCACATGTTTTTGAGTAGTATAAATTTTTTCAAGATGGCCGAGAAGATGTTGATTATGATTCTTGTCTGGGTTGCCCTTGCGTATTAAAAATGGATGACAATATCGAAAAAATTGGTAATTTTGTTGGATCTGAACGTCGGTTAAGTATATGTACCATTGCTGAGACTGTAGAAATAAACAAAGAATTTGTGATGCAAATTTTACATAACAGTTTTAATATGCAAAAAGTGTGTGCCAAAATATTGCCTAAAATTTTCACATTTGAACAACAAGAAGCTTGAAAAAATGTTTGTATTGACATTTTTAATGCCATTGAAAATGACCTAAATTATATAGATAATAATGCATGACAAACTGTGGTTTTTTACTGATGATCCTGAAATGAATTGGCTCATCTTCACTAAGAGTCAAAATAGCTTGAATGAGCAAATCAAAATTCAAAGCAATGGCTATCATTTTTTTCTCCCCAGTATTCATGAGATTATGTACCTTCTCTGATTCCTGTTCTGGTTAAAATATTAATCAACATTACTACCTTCACATCTTTGCTGAACTCTGTGAAATAATATGGAAAAAAACGACCCAAATTATAGATGGACAAGAGTCATTCCACATTGTCTGTCAAAAAGTTTCTAGGCCAAGTACAGTTTCCCACTGTCAGACCATCTTCTTATTCACCAGATTTTGCACATGCAACTTCTATCTGTTCCCTAAGCATCTGCTTTGAAAAGGAGCAAGATTTGAGTTCATTGAAGCTGTGAAAGAGAAATCAACGCACATACTAAAGGAACTGATGTATGACTTCCAGCACTGTTTCTAACAATAGAAGATTCGCATGGAGTGTTGTAGAGATAGAGGAGGGTGTATATTGAAGTTGATAATAAATAAATAAATGTGTTACTAGAATAATATGTTTTATAGAGTCAGTCTCATTATTTAATAGCCACAACTCATATATTCTGGGTGACTACCAGGTAAGTTCTGTGCCTGACAAATTGTCCAGCAATTTCCTCCCTTGTTGGATGCCATGTTGAGTGGAGTCACACTAGAATGAATACTTTTATATCAGGTATGGATCAATCTCTTGTTTTTGATTCTATCTTTATGCAATAAATCTTCCACATTCATGTCCTCTTTTGCTATTCAACAGGCTCTTTGTGCCAATGGTGGCAATCCGAAAATCCTCAAATAACTGTGTTCTGGTGACTTTTACTTGATACTGCATCAGCTTTACAAATAAAATCCTTAATTTTTGCAAAAACATTTTTAAATCATCAGTTACTATGTATCTTCATAAATCAATATTTGCTGTGGCATATACAATTCTAACCTCATTTGAGCCTTCAAGTCCAATATTCTGGAAGGTTTATCCTACCAGGGTGTCATAAATGTATGACAGATCATTATCCAAAAAAACAAGGCATTTCCTACAGAACATATGCTCTTTTTCAGCACTCCCCAATTACTTCTATGGTGTTTACAGGTTATTTAAGTTGTTGCATCTGGCCATATATCCCAAACCTTCCTTGGTGCTTTTAGTACCAGAGGTTGGAGCATTTTCAAACAGCATGCCGTGAGCAACAGAAGTGTTTCTACTGGATGTTCTGATATGGATTGCTCTCGAGAACCCATATGTGTAAACTGTTTCCACATTCACCCATCTAATTCAAAAGATTGCTGTCATTGGTTACTAGAGAAAAAATATGGGAATATAAGGTAAAATATAATGTAATTTACCTCAAAGCTAAGTTGGTTATTCCTCCATCATCACCTTCTTACACTCAGGTCACTCAAATTCCTACTACTTCTGTTGCTTCCCAAACAGACCCAAATATTACTAAAGTCTTCTGCCCTCCAATAGTTATATCTTCATCTTATCCAATGCCTTGTCCATCTTTCACATCTCCGAACATATCTCATCCCACAATAGGTAGTCAGCCTAAAATCAAAATAAAAATGAGCCCACATAAATCAAAAGCAAGTGTGTCAACATCAAATTTTGATGATGATTTGATACTATCCTGTATGATGTTGTTGACTCCTGGATGAAGGACGTTTCTGACAAAAGCCCTCTTAATTTGAAACTCTCCTAGGACCATAATTCAATGTAACATAACAGTCTTGTTTTCATACTTTTCTCTTTACTTTTTTACATTCTGTTTCTCAATATTTCATTCTTTCTATTTTAACTCTTAAACTATTTTAGATTAATTGTTTCGAAATTTTTTTATCTTTGCACAGAATGATACAATTATTGTTGTTATATTTTATTCATTCACTTGTTTGGCATAGCTTAGCCATATCTGGCTTTTGTGCCATTAAACTGTAAAATCACTCATTCTTTCTTTGTGAAATGTTCTGAAACAAATCTGGTTGTATGCCAAGGTTAATAGGCTGTATTTTTGTGATAATGTTATGGAGTTTTCTTATGACAGAAATATTCATGTGTTTCTCTAACACATTTATGAAATCCTGCTATAGAAAAGTTAATAAATTAACAATAAAAGGAAACTAGAATAGCATTCTTTTTAAAAAAATTCTTTCAAGTTAATCATAAAATGGGCTTTGATAAATGTTCATGATTCATCACTTTTTACATGTGTATTTTCAGTTGGATGGAATTGGAGCTTCTATAATTGTAGGCTTTGAAGATGGTACTTTACATTGGCTGAATTTAGTGAAAGAATTGATTAAACACAAGCAGAAAATAAACATTCAAAAAGAAGGCCCTGAAGTACAAATGCAAAAAGACGAAAGTGAAGTACTAGAAAATTTAACTGTAGATAAAGCTCAGAGTGAAGAATATGTAAGCATTCAGAAACAAAATAATGATCAAGTTAATCTAGACCCTAATCTAGATGATATTCAATCTAGAAATGATGTTATAGAGGAAATAGAAGTTGATGAAGTGTATGATCTGATTTTACGAGCTATTACTAAACCTCATGTGGGAGCTGCTTTTTGTTTGAGTATCAACAGGAATTCTTCAATTCTCGTTTCTCAGGTATATTAACTTGTAGAAAGTTTATACTATTTTTTTTAATGAAAATTTTGTAAATTTGTCTGCTATTTAAAAGCAGTTCACCAAATTATTATTACATATAAATAATTAAATTTTTTAAATTTTTTTTTAGTTTTGAGTAGTTGTGCAAGTAAATAATTGTAATTAAAGCAGGCCATATTTAATTGGCAAACATAACATTTTTCTTTAATGTATAATATTAAAAATTAAGAAGTGCATTTTAAAATAAAAAATAATTAATTTTGATTTGAATTCTCTTTTAATGAATAACTTTTATTGAACTTTAATAAATTACTAACTTCAACTACTTGTATTGCATATGTGATATAAACAAATTATGGAAATATTTATGATCTTATTCTTATTTCTTATAGGGCATGGATTCTAAGTTATTCTTTTTCCAATTAAAGGATTTCACTTTTATTCCTTTAGGTTTCTATTTAAATAATCATCAAGTTGATTATTTTGGATGGCTAAATTATGCAAACAACAGTGAATTCAATGAAGCAAGTTATTATATATTATTCATATGTATTTGTGTTAAATGTTCTCTATGTGTATATTGAATCAAGTGTATGTATATGTATATGCAAATCTGTAAAGAATTCATTAATTTCTCATAGTTGAGTATTGATAATGTGAGATAATATTTTGGGATTGAATAATGTTTTTATTTTTAAGTAATATTTTTTAAAATATATTTGAAAACAATTATTTTATTATAAATTCTAAAGGAACATTATTCATCATTATAAGTAATATAAACTTTGTTGTTATAAAAAAATATTAAAGTTTGAAGATTGTGTAATTTTACTTATGATTCATAACTCTTATGATGCATATTTATCTTATTTTAATTATTTTTAGTTTTCTTATTTCTATTTAGTTGATTGAAAAATAATTATATCATGAATTGCTTCTTTTCTTGAAATACAATATCTAAATATTTAGGATTTTATTCATTTTTAAATTTGTTTATATTAAGCTGAATTAATATTTCTCAAGGGACTTGTACTCATTTTCTTTCTTTCTCAGATAACTGAACTTATTTTTTTAAAAAAATGTTGCATTGCATGTATTTTACCCAAAATGAGCAAGAAATGCAACTTTACTACAAAATTTATATGCTGTTCCCAAAGTCTTCATGAAGTTAATGCTTATGTATTCCACAAATAAAATGATTTGGTTATTATAAAATATAATTCTTCAAAATGTTTCGATAATATTGCTTAAATATGCATTTATGTGTTTAAAAGTTTCCTTACAAAATTTTTTATTATTTCTGATGCACTGTTTTGTTCTTATTCTTGATCCTTTACTGAAGTTCAACTTTATTAAATTGATATTAATTTTCATTAATATTTTATGACTGTAATTCATACTTTTCAAATTTTTAAAATATTATATAAAAAGGATATTTTTATATATAATATTTTTCACTCAATTACTTTTCAGGAAGTTTTTTTGTCTAAAGAATTCAAAATAATAAATTTTTCTTCGTAGGAAATGGAGCGACTCTTGATATTTTGTAAACATAGCTACATATTAGAAATTGGAATTCCGAATGTGATATTTTACAAAGAGATAGGAGATACTCGGAAGTCATTCTGTATTGAACAAGATAATTGCCAAGTGTATAAAATTAATGGTCTTTTACAGTTTCATGAGGTATTGCTTTTTTTTCATATCTTTCAACTTTGCTTATTTTATTTCTTCACTTCTTTAAATTCTAGCTCAATTTTTGTATTCATATTTGATGTTTTTTATCCAAGTATTTTACTTTCATTCTTGAAAAAGTTCAAAGAAGAAATTTAAAAATAATAATAATAATTTTAAAAAGCTTTTAAGGGTTTTGGAAAAATAAATAATGCTTTTACAGGTAAACTTTCTCATTTAATATAACTGTTTTAAAAGTGTTACGGAGGAAATTTCTGACTATTTTTCAAAGTATATAAATTTTTCCATTTCGCATTTGAAAATGTGACTAAATAGAGTTTTAAATTACATCATATAATATGAACTTATTATTGTTATTTTATAATTTCTGATCAGTTTATATGAATATAAATTTTCAAAAAATTAAAAGCTGCCCAATAATTTTATTTTTGATAATTTTTATGTAACAATAATTGTTAATAAACTTCAAATTTCAAGTTTACTAAAGTTAATGTAAAAATTCTTTATTTTTGGGTATTGAATATATTTTAAAGCTTCTATAAAGAACTCTTAAAAATTTCACTGGTAAGATAATGGATGGTAATAAAAATAATTCATGTCAAATGCAATTTAAATAAATTTTATCTTTCAGCTAGGTGATAAGATATCTGATATAGACCTTGAAGAAACATCTGAAATTGGTAGAGAAATTTTACAAAAATTGAAATATAGAGAAAAGAAAGGTAACTTTTGTATATTAATGTGAAATTTTCAACAAAAAATTGACTTATCACTTTTTTTTTTTTTTCGTAATATTAAAGGTTGGTAAGTAAAAACAAAAATTAAGAATAACAAAATGTTCCAACATTTATTGGAGAAGAAATTAGAATTAATTTTTTATTCCTGAGTCAGGTGTGAAAGAACTTTTTATTTTTAATGTTTATCTTCAATTCAAGAATATATTATTGACTTGCTTAACTCTTCTACTCTAATGGATTCTATAAAGGATTGCTTCCATGAATTATAATCTGTTGATTAGATAATAGCAGGTTAACAAAAATAATTATTGTGATCTTATAGTTCTTTGCAAATTAGTAATTTTATGCATAAAATTAGATTATGTTTATAAATGTAAATTATTTATTTTTTGGCATATTTAATTTACATTTTAGAAAAAAGAGAGGCAAGGGAACAAGAATTGGGAATTTCTGGGCATATTACCCCTCCCAGAATTTTATGTTGCCTTCCTTCAACTGTTCCTGGAAGAATGTGGCTGTCTCTAGTATGCATGTTTTTATTATTCCTATAATTATTCAAAATATATAAATTAGCTCTCAGATAATTATAGTATTTTAAATAATAATCCAGTAATAATTAATATGTCCACTTATTCTTATTCAAAGAAAAATATTTTCTATGAAAACTAAAATTATTTGTCTTTAGATGTTTTAGAAAATACTGAATTTCAACAAAAAATCTTTTTGGATTATTTGATATGAATTGTTCTTGTTTATTTATCTATTTTTTCAATTTCATCAAAAGTTGAGTAATGCTGATATTTCTTAAACTGAAATATTGATCTACAATGCATGTGTATGTATGTGAATCATGTTATGATATTTACCTTCCTGTAAACTATTTCATACATATGAATATTCAGTATTTAATGCGTAGCATTTTTTAAAATTATATGTAATTTTATTTTTTAATTAAATTTGAAACTCTGATTTTATTAATATGTCTATTATACAAGAGATAAAGTAGAGAAATATTAATTTATAACTTAAATATTTTTAGAGGAATAAAATTATTGTACTATTTTTATTTATTTAGAATTTCTTTATATTAAAGTGCTATATATAATGAAACTTATAAAAGTGATTAATTATGTTTTTTTTTTCCTTCATGATTTGGTAATCTATCAAAGATAATGTTTTATACATTATGTCAACATATTGTTTTACAATTTTAGGGTAAAAGTGATTCAGGATATCTTTTTGAATTTGAGTTCATTAAGGAATTTCAAGACCAGCCAATTGATTTTATCCCACTTAGAGCTCTTGAGATTGTGTCCTCAGATATGGTTTCCATTCTTTCAATGAGCTTCAGGTAAGTGTTTTAATACAATAATAAATAAATTTTGGGGGAAAAAAAGATTTTTTATACATCTGCTAAACATATATGCAGTATAAATAAACATCATAAATTGAATACTTATGAATTAGAAGAATTGGAAAAAAAAAACCCAAATCAAAATAGAAGGCTTTATGGTTATCTGTTGCTTCTCAATAAATTGACATTTATCTAGTTACTTTGTGAATTATGAGAAAGCATTTTTCACTAAACTGCTATGTTGGAAGATCAACCTAATACTTCACAGAATTTTGCTTATATATATTCTCTTGCCCAACTATAAATCAAGCAAAATGGCTTGATTTATAGTTGGGCAAAGAAGTTGTCTATATCTTGAAACCTGTTCTTGACCCATATTTTAACACTTTGCTTCATTTGTTTTTGAAATTTATTTACCAAAAAGTTAGTTTTTTGGAACCCTTAGCTTCATAGAGGGCAAATTTTTGCAAACTTTAGTATAGACAAATTTTTAGCACTATGTTTCTGAAAAAATCAAAACTTTTTCTTTCTCATCAATCATTAAACTATTAATGTGATATATATGAATTTATGATAAATATTCTTGAAGAATTTCAAATTGGCGAATCCATGTGTATTCAGGTATGTATGTGGTACATACATTGATTATATAATTATTTTAGTATGTACTTTTGAAAATTTTATTAAGGCCACTAAATGCTAGTAATGGTGCTTATAATAAATAAAATAGATCACAAAAATTAATCTTATCTCTCTCTATCTTTTGTATATTTTTATAATTATTTCTGTTTAATGTACATGTATTAAAAATATCTGTGTACTATTTGACTTCCATATGTTAGATATTCTAATTATATGTTAATTTTTCAATACAAATACTCATGCTTATTTTTTTATATCATTTACCGAATTCAAAATTTTCTTCTGTATTCTGTATTTATTTTTTAATTTTACCTTTGAAATTTGTATTTTCTTATAGTCTTCTTTTTAAATTTTATTCTTCTATTTCCTAATTATTAGATATATATATATTAACTTAAAATACTGATTTCACTTTTATTAATATATGCAATGAGGTATGAAAAAATTACATTTGGTTTTTTAAACATTTACAGGAATATTATAAATTGTAATACCACACTAGCATAACGAAAAATAGAATTTTAATGTTATTTGACTTGGAAAAATGGTCTCAAGCCTATAAATAATTATGAAACTATCCTTTAAATTACTTTCTAAAAATGTTAAACATGCTATGAATATTAATTTGTTGCTGTTTTACTTATTCACTTTGTATTGCAAACAATTTCACCTTCTTAAATTTTTTTAAACATATTTAGTTCTTGTGGAAAAATTTTGCTCATGGGGCTTGAAGATAGAACCTTGCATGTTTGTCATTTACATGAACCATTTGATCCATCCTCTGGTTTTAATTTCAAGAAGATAGATGCATATGAATCCACCTTAAATATAGTGGATTGTGTATATGTTTCATCTGATGGAAGGTATGTGTGTTTGTATATATATATATATACATACATGTATATTATTATTATTAATGTATGGTTTTGATACATATAAATAATTTATAATCAATGGTAGTATGCATTGTTACATTATACATATTACAATATAAAATGTATTACTTTTTTATAATGATTAAACAAATTTGGACTTAAATGTTTGTTATTAACTTTTCCTTAAATATATTTGCAGTTATGTATTTCTAGATAATAATCCTTTTTAAAGATGTAAATAAATTTGTTAACCACGATTTTTAATATTATAGGTATTAAAATTATTTAATTATTCACATGTAAGTTTAATTTTAACTTTAAAATTTCAAACTTTTTAAAATCTTTATTAATTATCATTAAGACTTATTTTCAATTAAAAAAAATTCTGACATTTTTTTTTTAATCATACAATGTATTTTTAAGTATATATTGTATGTTATATGCTTTCAATATCAACATTTATGTGATAACATATAAATTTAATTTTTAGGAATTTATATAGTATTAAAAAATAATTGATAATAATAGAATAACATTTATACACAATTTTATATAGCGAGATGTAGATATAAAGAGAATTCAAACATATGTTTTCATCATTTAACGTATCTGATTTTCCATTAAAAAATTTTTTTTGTCAATAATTATGCATGCTTTTTGATTTGTTACTAATCTAAACTTTTAAATGTAGTATTCTCCACAAAATCTTTAAAAAACTCAAAATAAATAGAAAATCATAGAAATTAAGATGCAAATAATATATGGAAAAAATTTATTTTCTTATACTAATTTTTTTCTATAAAATATTTTTGTGGGGAGAAACAAAAATACATAAATTAAGAGTTAATAGTTTTACATATTGCTTAATGCAGTTATATACATGTTTATTTTTTTTTTTAAATAACAGTTTATATATATGTGTAATGATTTAACTTTAATAATTTCTGTTAATAATAATTTAATTTTCTATCCTAATTCAAAAGTAAAGAGTTCATTCTTATTTCTTGATCCAATTCCAAATTGTCCTTTTATTTATTACATCACGCACTCATAAAATTTGTTTAATCCGCTTCCTCATGGTCGTAAATCTGCCAAAATAATCCTTACTAAACTCTTTCTAAACTGTGTATCCAATTATATACTCTCTAGTATATAATAGGATACACAGCAAAAAAGCGCTCTCTTTTTCGCCTCCTGCTGCTCTTTGTTTTGCTTTGGCCAAGTCGGCCGACCTCACGCTGCGTTTCCGCAAATGTATAACTATCTCATAATTGTTGTCATATCGCGGTAATTTCAACTGGCAATGTTTTGGAATTACGCGTTGTCGATATGACGTCATCCCATGCATCTGGCAATGGGGAATCGGGAATTTGCATTCGTAGGTATTTTTCAGTTACGTCATATGAAGTTATTTTTTCATTAGATGCCGATTCTTAACTGTTGAGTTGACGGTGTCAAATGCAGATTCCATATATATATATATATATAATGGGGATGAAATCTTAGATGGTTGATGAGACCATCGCTATGATTGTAGTATGACTTGACTGTGATACTGTAGCCTTTGGCTTAAAGAGTAATGATATTGATTCGAGTCTTGTAAATATCCTGTAAATAAAATTACATTTTAAAATATCAGCATCTGTCGTACTCTGCTTGTGGCATTAATTATCAAGGGCTAATTCAGGTCCGCCAACAATATTCTTCTGTGTTCATCAAATTGCGGAATCGTATCTGCAGCCGTAAAGCTATAATCTCTCTCTCAATAAATAGCAAATAAAGACAACGGTTGAACTTGAATTTGACTTGCATTCTTTATTACTTAAATGTTGTTACATCTAAAGCCAGCAGGATGAGAGTTCCTGGCTGGTGTAAACCTTAAATTAATATTTTGTTAACATAGAGAAAGAGTGACCTTCAACATATGTAATGACTGCAAACTTGGGGGGGGGAGCAGATGGGTTTCAATAATATCTCCATGAAATTTGTTAACCAAAGCCCTTGGATTGTTTACTACGGTCATTTGCGCGTTGGATGATCTCTCCAGGCAATTACAAAATGCTTTGGAGCTCACTTCAAAATTGATGATGTGTGTGTGATTAGCTGTCTTCATTCATCTAAGTATTTGAAATTAAACTTACAATTTCCTATCAAGAAGCCTGTGAATCCCTTACAAAAGATCACAAGAACCAAGGAAAAAAGAGTGTAATCTTTACAAAATCATAAGAACCTGGAATTCCTCAATCATATGTTTTCAAATTATGAACAGTATGAAAATGAACTTGAAGTTAGTGATCCATAAACCTAAATGAAACTTTAAATCTTGTGAAAGATGATTGATTTTATTGACTCTTCTTGGATATTTCATATTTCTTCAAAAGTAAAGTGATTTTAAAGGTAAAAATAATATTGTTAAATTTAACAACTTTAAAAAATTCAATACATTATATTTCTATTAAGCAAAATGTTTTGTGAGTTGAATATCATATACTGATATATTATAAAAATTTCTGTAACTTGATTCTGATTTAAATTTTTAATACAGTGAAAATTTTAGAAAGAAAGTACAATGGTGTTTTGTTTGTTTTATTTACAACTGTGTTTTGTAATGAATATTTACTAATTTGATTTGAATGAAACATATTGTTGTTTTACATTACGTGATTGAGAAATAATAAATAATATATTGATTTAAATGATTATTTTGTATTGAAATAAGGAATATTATATTCTTTTTGAAATGAATATCATTTAGTTTTAAAATGAAAGTCAACAACGTGTTTTATGTAATGAAAGATACAGGAAATTTTTTTGGATGGTTAAATTGCCAATAATACTATTTTAAGTCTTAAAGGATGCTTTGTGTTTAAAGAAATGTATGTCTAGTTTAGATGATTTCTGTAAATGAAAGTCTAATTGTAAAAGGAAGGTGTATAATTAATTTAAGTAATAAATAATATATATAATAAATAAATAAAGTTAGCTGTTCCAGTTTGACATGTGAACAAGTGTGGCAGAGTTTTGTCAACAAACTACATTTCTTCAGCTAATTTGGTAAAAGGTGGTTGGTTCAGAAATTGTTGTTGGCTAAGACAATAAGACAGTAATAATTTAAACATACTTTTATAACTACTTTTTAAATTTAATTAATAGAATTTGTAAACCAAATTTTAAAAACTTGCATTTCCATGTCTGTTAACATTTCTGTACCATGTGGAAGAACAGATTTAGCGTTTTACATGTTCGTTTCAACCCAGAGATGCATGTAGAAAATTTGTAAACAATGTATCTGATACTGTGTCATAGTCTTGTCATCAGTGTGTCTCCTGTCAACGGAAATTGTTTTTGTCTCACGTGCCACACTCAATGCAAAGTGGTTCATGCATCTCTATTCTTTTATATATGTCATGTCACCCCATCATTCTTTAATTTAGCAGGGTTCACACAACACTGCAATTCTAAATTTAATAGTCTGGTTAATGTGACATTATATTTCTTGTTGTGTTTGAGTGTTATGGATCAAAATGGCAATTGAATTATGAAAAGTCAAATTAATCATTTTGAAATTTTTTATTTGTTTTGAGTATTACGTTTGATTTACCAAATGCCACCCACACATCTCTGTTATTTATGTATTTTTTCTTTTACGGATTCAATAATTTATGTTAGCAAGCTTATGACTGTAAAAGTGATTTTAGACTGTAAGCACAATTCCACACACACATTATACAAATTTACCTTTTTATTTAGTATTTAATATTTCGATTATTTTATTGAAATTTTTTATGTATTCTGTGAAGATGAATTTAGATCTTAATTCTTAAATATGATTTTTTTAGATATACCATTTTTAAATATAACTCTAGCTCAAAGTTTAAATTTGATTCTTTACTTGGATACTTCTGTAAGATAAAGTTGTATGTTAGGACCCAATGCACATCAGCCTCTTGCAGAGAGGGGAAATTTGTAATGATTTAATTATAATAATTTCTCTTAATAATAATTTAATTTTCTATCCTTTAATTCAAAAGTAAAGAGTTCATTCTTATTTCTTGATCCAATTCCAAATTGTCCTTTTGTTTATTAAATCACGCACTCATAAAATTTGTTTTATCAGCTTTCCCACAGTCGTAAATCTGCCAAAATAATCCCTACTAGACTCTTCGTCTATATTGAAATTCTCTAGAATCCCTAATCCTGTGCTGCATGTTCTATGACGTCTATTATGGAAAATCCCTAGTATATGATTGGATACACAGCAAAAACGCACCCTCTATTTCACCTCCTCCTGCTCTCTGTTTTGCTTCGGCCAGATCAACCGACCTTGCACCGCATTTCCACAAATGTATAACAATCTCTTATTCTTCTGTGTTCATAAATTGTGGAATTGTATCTGCAGTCGTAAAATTATGATGTCTCATTGAATCTATATATATATATATAAGCGAAATACCACTGACTGACTCATCACGAAATCTCTAAGACTATACAACCAATTGACTTGAAATTTAGCATAGTTACTCATTTTGCGATGTAAACGCTCACTAAAAACGGATTTTACGGTAGTCTTATCCAAAATGTAATTTTCATCCGTTAATCTACTCTTATCCATTGGTTATGTAATTTTTGGTGACTTTATCGCCAAAAATGATATGACCCATGCCAAATGGAATATATTTTTTTATATGTATACTTTGTATTGTCACCAATTAAGTTTACTTGGTGAGATTTGCGCGTGCCAAATAATTTTATATTGAAGCGCTGATGGAGGATTGGCAAGATTTGGCAAAGAGGCTCTTCATGCGAAATTTTGTGCATGTCTAAAATAGGAAACGTACATATTTAGCAATAGAAATAAATCAGTTGGGAATCCCGCGGTTGGTGAAAGTGTAGTTTAGCTCCAAAATTTAGCTGGATTTTGAAAAATACTAAAATAGTGACTTTTTATGGAGTAACGCACAGCAAGACAATCTTCATTTACTGGAGGACCTCGCTACATGCATGAATGAACTGAAGAAGGTATGACATACGCAAGACATTTTGGGCGTCCCGACATGAACGACTTTTTTTTAAGGGTTGCAGTCACTTGCAATCCTAAATGGTCAGAAATCAAAGATGTCTTGAGGCAAGGACAAAAAGCTTATGACAGACACGATGCCATTGCGAGGGTATTTCATTTGAAAGCTATGCGCATGATGAATCTACTGACAAAAGGTCGCATCTTTGTCAATACTAGGTGCAACATGTATGTGGTGGAATTAATTTTATCCATATTATATATATGTGGAGTGACTTTTTACTAATTTTTTTTATTTTTCTCACATATTTGAAAGT
Organism: Nephila pilipes; assembly: GCA_019974015.1. Taxonomy (NCBI): domain Eukaryota; kingdom Metazoa; phylum Arthropoda; class Arachnida; order Araneae; family Nephilidae; genus Nephila; species Nephila pilipes. Next base: position 88,235 of record BMAW01027424.1, on the reverse strand, counting down.
CGTGGATAACCAATATTACAGACAATCAATTTCTTAAAATTTTAAATTTAGATTATCATTAACGTCTTAAAAATTGAAAATTTTCTTGATTTTTTACGTATAGGTTCCAAAATATTATATTATCATCTGTCCAGCGAAGCGGGCAGGTATCAGCTAGTAGCAAATAAAGACAACAATTGGACTTGGATTCGACTCGCATTCTTCATTACTTAAATGTTGTTATATATATATAGTTTGATTTTTGGTTATTTTATTAATTTTTTAATATTTAAAGTATTAATATAAAAAATGTAATTTTAAATTAAATAAAGTTTCTTTGCAGTTTACTTACAAAAGGTGGTGGTGGTGACAAGAATCAAATTGAATTTAAATTGAATATGGCAGGATTTAAAGACATTACTGATTGCAGAGTTATACCAGCATTCACAAATGTAGAATATTTTATGTATTTCATACATATCAGAATTAAAATTAAAAATAATTTGCTTTGAGTAAATGTAATTTAATGTAATCAAATGTAATTTAAAATAATTACTTGTGTTGTTACTTTTAAATTTAATATTACTAACAGGAGGTTTCAATTAGTGAAAAATGAGATAAAAATGTTAAAAATATTTTAGTTCTAAACTCCTTCAGGACAGATGCCCGCAAAAAGAAGTGCTCCCTCTGGATGGTGCCTAATAAGCACCAATTGTTCTTGCAGACTTCTGCATTTTCTCCCATTAAAAATGTTCTGTAGAGTATATATGTTTTCAAACTTTTATTTACATATCTACTTAATTTCTTTCGTTTGTTAAATTACGTTTTTTTTTATTTAGTAGAGGTTCATATTAGTGAAAGTTTATGTTCAGAGTCACACATCATTATTATTGATGTACATCTAAACCTTTCTTTCACTAAAGAGTCCCTAATCATCTCATCACCCCACATAAAGATTATCTCATAGCTCCCTTTTCCACATCTACCTGATAATCTGTGTTACATGTTGGCTCAAAACAAACAAAATCTTACATTTACATGTTCTAATTCATGATTAGAAACTGCACTACAAATCCAAATACTCTAGCAAAACTTAAACTTCACCAAGTATCAACTAATACTAAGTGCTTACTTAAAGAGCTGATAGGAAGCATGTAAGTAAAGAACATGGATTTTCTTTATGTTTATACTGCTACATAGATGTTTTAGCTGGTTGAAATTAAGAGACTACAGGTGAGCTAATTACATGGTTTAATAGCAAACTAAGCATCTACACTAGGCAGAGATTTCTTGCAGACTGAGATTACATGCCTATTACATATCATAATAGAATATTCTAGAACATTAGACTGGAAGCAAGGGATATTGAAGGTTTTATAAATTTTAATGCATGTTTAATGTACTAATAAAAAAATCAAATGTTATATTCTGAATTCTACTTAAATGTCCTCATTTGTATTTAGCATGGTTAAAGGGAATTATGGAAACAAGGAGGGTTTAATACAATATTTCGTTTTAAAATTTTTAACAATATTAATTTTTAAGGACTGATATATTTTTATAAGTCTAATAATCTCCTTTAAACAATATTACACAAGAGAAAATATTGCAATATGTAATAAAATTATAATTCATCTCCATGATATATATTAACGAACCTAGATCCATACATCTCATTATTATAAAATAAAGTATAGAACTCTTTATATACATACACTACACCTATCTAGCCATGTCATACAGGAAAAAAATTTATTAATGCCCTCTAATTCATAGAAAATTATTTTATGCCCCCTAATTGAATAGATTTATGTAGGCTATCAATATAAAATGGGCATTTATTAGTTTGTGTCATTTTATTTGTTTGACAGTTCATTTGCATGACAGTTCATTTGCATGTTGTGTATTATGTTTTATACAATAATACATAACTATTGCTGTTTTAATGATTTTCCAGTTATCCTAAATTTTCAATGATCCAACAGTGCTCTTGCCCAATATCAGCAGTATTATCAAAATAGTACTGTATTTGTAAAAGAGAAGGAAAGTTTAAATCATAACCAAAACATTATAGTTTATTCATTAAAGACTTTTTATGTCATGTATTATTTTATGGGAGCTAAATATACAACAAATGAATATATTAAAATAACACTTAACTTAACGAATATTTAATGTTAAATTGTGAAAATTTTGCCTTTTTACAGAAAATGAGATTCTATTTTGTAACAAGATAACTGTCATATAATAAAAAATCACTTAAAATTTTAACATAAAAATATATGTAACAAAAAGTAATTTTTTTTTATCCTTTTGCTTTCTGTTGAAATATGTAATTGTTTATAAAATCAGGCTTTTGTTAGCTATCAGTAATCACAACAATATATACTTACATGCCTTTTTTTCCTGATAATAAGCAATTTTAGTTTAGTTTTATTAATGTTGCACTAGAAGCAACACGAGGGCTATTGGCGACGGACCTCGTAATTTTGAACCACGGTCAAGTGACGAGGACGACACCTGAGCTGGCACCCCCTCTCCTAACATCCACACCACGCCAACGGGAGGACTTTGGGCCCCGAACAGATTTAACGTGCATCAGCCCCAGCTACACGGTGGGTCTTTGGCGGCCAAGGATCGAACCTGCAACTGAACGAAAACCGCCGGCCGCTAGTCCACGACCTTGACCACTAGGCTACCACGGCCCGATAATAAGCAAATCCAGAATTTATCCTACTAAAATTTAGAGCTTTTCTGATAGCATACCTGTATTTTATATATATATTTCTTTTGTGATTTGATCCTTATGTCATAATTCATTATTTATTTATTTCATATTTCAGAAAAGTTTTGAAAAACTTAAGCCAAATAATTTCCTAGAAATATTATCTCTTGAAGAAGCTCTGCAATTGGAGTTGTCCAAAAAATATAAAGAATCAAAAAAGAAGATAATGCTTATATTAGAAAAATTAAAAAGTAAATATGTGTCATTTAAAGAAGAGTATGATGCCTTCTTGGAAGAATGTCGAGTTGGTCTTAAAAAAATTCAGAATATTCCTGAGCATTTGAAATTGAATATAGAGGTAAAAGTTTTAGTTTCTTTATATTTCTATAGTGCTTTCCCCTCACAAATTCTGATATTGGTGTAATTAGAATAATGTGTTAAAGAATAAACATGATCCAATATTTTTACTCAGATGTAATGATATTTCACAAAAAATGTTTATAAAAGTAAAATACTGAAAATAATTTTTTTATGAGAAAACTTTTGTAAAGCTTTTTTATTGTGTATTTATATTTAAGTATCTGTGTTTTGTAATTTAAAAGCATATACAGAGCAAAATAGCCACACAGTATTTCAGTTTCAAATAAAATGGAAAAGGACTGCTTCATAAAATTTGTCTAAACCATGCTTTATATATTTCTATTTGCAATTTTTAATTTAAAGTTTTTTTTTTCAGGTAGTTTCTAGATGTCCTACTGCTGTAAGGTTGTTTGAAGAAAAAACGAAGACACTTCAAAGAGATTTAGACAAGAAATTTGAAAGGGACTTGGTGACAGTATCTCTGACCAAGCAAAAATACTTTGATTGGTATGCATTAAAATTTTGAAGTTATCTTGTGTTTTTCTTATATAGATTAACTTTGAATTAAGGTTTTATTTTTCTATTTACTATCAATGATGTAAGCATTTAAAGTTTTTTCATTCCGATAATGTAATACTTATATAATTTTAGTTTCAAATCAAGAATTGAATGTGAAATGTTTTCTGTTGAAAATGGCGAGAAGCTGCAGAGCTACCGAGAATGCAGATTTCCATCTTGTTTAACTTATTCTCATGAGAATCCATTTCAAGTTTATGGTGTTAAAGTAGAAAAAAAAGAAAACCCGCAGGATCAGCTAGGTAAAATTTTCATGTTTAAAAAGGGTTTTAAAAATTATGTCATTCTCTCTCTCTCTCAATCAACATTTCTGTTCTTTAAATGAGCTCAAACTGAATTATAATGGTTTTTCAAAATGATAAAATTTCAATTTAGAAACCGTCTTTAGAAAAAGATAAAGTAAGCAGCATTTGATAGGGTTTTGGTGGCATTTGTTGTTTTAGGGAAGCTTTGATTGATTTTATTACATGGAATAATAAGCTATCAAGAGCTATTATTCCCTTGAAAAGCATTCTTTCAATTTAGTAAATATCAAAATATTTCATTTTCTGCAGAAATATTCTAAACACTTTTTTATTAATCACATTATCACATGTCCAAGAGTTTTTTGAATGTCATATTATATCATTGATCTGTCTTCAATTAATTCCCAAGATTGCTTCAATGATATGTGAGGCAAAAATTAGAATCTGTTTGTTATTCAATAAAATCATCACTATGACACAGGATCAATCCCTCACATTGGATGATAATAATTAAAATCATTAAAAATTAATGCAGGTTCTGAAGATTTCAGAAATGAGTGTCTTAATTAACTATTGAATCCATTCTGATTGTAACTATTAATGGTATAGCAGATATTACAAATTTTCAATTTTGATCACCATCACTTCTAAATTGTATGTTCATAGAAATTGTATTTGAATTTTTTAGACTGGTATTGATATTCGCTGGTACAAGAATTAATAATCTTCCTGGTTTGCCTTGTCTATCTGATTTTAAAAGGAGCTTTCTTGAAAAGTAATATGTCGTCTGTTACAAAGTTTCTTGGTCCAGAAATATGCTTAACCAAATTGATTTATTTTCTAGTTCTCTATAATTTCAAATATTTGTTATTAGATGCATGGATAAAAACTCTCTTAACATTTGATCACTGGATTTTGTCATCACTGTCATTATTTTATTTTTTCTCTCTGTCTTTTTTTTGGTATAAAAACAGAGTAAGGAGTTGGCCATCTGACTTGCTTTGCAATCACCACAGTTCATAGTATTAGAACACTGCTCTGAATGTGCTATGCCACAATTGATATATAATGCAAGTTTTTGACTGATTCTTATTGGATGTAAGAAGTCAAAACGTTTATTGCATTGTCTGGGGGGGGGTCATTTATAAAGTGCTGAAAATTTATAGATAAATGAAATCAAATTGTGACTTTTTTTTTTTTTTTTTTTTATTATTTCAAGAATTGTTATTAATACTGGGGAGAATTTCTGATGTGTTCCAGTTTTTACAAATGTTCTCATTTCTACAATTTCTAAATCATTATTTTCTTTTGTTTATTACCAAATCTTCCATAAGCATATTAATTGAGAGTTTGCATAAAAGGAATCAGAATGTAATTTTTTCCTGTGAAGTATTTGAAAGTTTTTTTTTTTTTTTTCATTGTGTATTTTTGTCTATACTCCAATAAATTGTTAATTTCTGTTATTTTTTTATCAAGTTTTTATTAATACCTTTATCATTCATTCTATAAAATTCTATTTTCCTTTTTCTGTCATAGTTTAGTTTATTATTAAATTATGGTCATCTAAATCTGTTGTCTTAAAACTTGAAAGACTCAGCATTAGTCTTTTCTTGGTCTTCAAAGAAAATTAAGTGAGAGAACATAAGTTTACTCATTAAAATCCTGGCAGATATAAAGAGATGGAAATATTTTTCATTTTATTGAGAAAGCAACTAATAAAGAAAAAATTAAGGCTGATAATGAAAGGACAGTCAGTTTACTTAACCTTCCAATCTATCCACATCATTAAAACTTCATTCTTGGGGAAGATTTCAATTACCTCTTTGGGAGACAAACAATTTACTAATCAAAGTAGGAAGAAATCTTTTTGTGAAACTTACATTTTTTCTTAGTTCTTTGCATTAACTTTCTCAGTGAAAATTTCTGTCTTCTTCTGTGCAAGCATATTTTTTCAAAAGAAAATTATTCAAATTGTATTCTATGCATATTCTTTGTGAATTAGTTAACAAAGAATCATTTATTTTCTAAATCTAACTAGCAAAATAATATTATTAATCTTTTTTCAAAGATTTAATTGTATATTGGCTTTGTTAACTAGTTTTTCATTTATCATAAAAACTATTTATCACAGCTATTATGAAAAATATTGGCCAATATTTTAAAAGAATTTAGAAAATGCAATATGAAATACTTGAAGATCTTACTGTTATTTATGCTTATTTGAATAAATATGCAAATTAGCATAAAATGCCCCCATAATTCATTTTAATGGCTTTAAATTATAAGAGCTGTTTGAAATTGGATATATGTTAATTTTGTGAAGCATTGACATTGTGAATAATTTAACGTTAGAATTCTATACCTTATAAAAATATATGAACATTTTAAAACACAATGAATTAATAACAATAATCCTTTTATTTTAATGTTAATCTAATTTTAAAGTTAATTTTGCTTAAACTTGTATTTTTGTAACTTGTAACTATTTAAACTTGTATCAAAAGACTTTGAAATAAAATTTTATTGAAATGAAATTTTTGAATAAAATTTTTAAATACTTAAAACCTCTAATATATAATTCAAATTATTATAAATCTGTAATCTTAATATTCATATAGATTCTTTTAAATTTATTACCCTCCCATTTTCAAAGTTTTTGACTTGATTTTTGATCTATATAGTGAAATTGAAAGAACATTTCAAATTATAAAAATTGCATCGAGGTTAAATTATGAAGGTATTTAACTCAAATTTTTATTGTAAATGATTAAAAATACCAATTTTTTCTCAGATAGCAAAACATTGATTTTGGCGTAAGAACACTGTATAATATTTAACTAATTGTGAAAGATTGCAAAAAGTAAATCATGCAACACAAATTTTACATTTTCAATATTTCATTTTCTAGATAAAAAATCTGAAAAAAACAAAAGGAATAAAACTATTGATGAGTTAAAACAAAGATTATCTTCAGTTATTAAAGATATAATTGATTATCCTGAAAATGGGGCAGCTTCAGATATTGTTTTAAAATACAATAAAAGAAAACTGGAATTGTCGGAGAGATTAAGAGCAGTAAGTTATTTTCCTCTTTGCTAACTGTGTATCTCTCTGATATCTTTACTGTCTTCTTTTTTAGAGAATTATTTCTTTCCAGATTTTTTTTTTTTTTAATTTCTGTAATGCTGTTGCTAGTCCTTAACCTTTCAATGATTATGAACAAACCCAGTTCATCAGCTGCTTAGCGTGCCATAATGAACACTGATGAGCTCAGCTCGTCCGAAGTTTTTGGACCCAAATGGCTGCAACCAAACTACTCAGGCAGCAAAAATTTTCCCCAATGGATGCAGACGAGCTGCATCATTCGTATTACAAACAATATTTACTGGCAAAATTTACTTAATTTGATAGCGTACAGATGGTGGTACGGGTAACATAAAATTTTTTACATAATAAGGAAAAATGTTGCTGATCCAATTGTTAATTTTTTTTTTTTTTTTTTTGTGTGTGTAATTTGGCAGGGGGTTGATACTGAAAAAGGGTGGATTAATTGCAAAGACTATAATGCTCCATTATGTGCAATTCCATGTTTTAAAGTGTATCACACACAGAAAGAATTTTAGATAAATATAACAAAAAAAATAAGCTTTATAAAGATTAAAATTGCAAGTATTTATTTAGGTATTTTAATTTAATATTTTACAAACTAATATTTATAATATTGAACATTTACTGAATTGCTTAAAAGTGCGACTAAAACTGTTGTAAATATTCTATAAATATACTGCAAATAATTGTTTAAAAACTCAATATTTTACAAACTAATCGCTATAATATTTAACATTCACTGAATTACATATAAGTGTAAGTTACAATTAGTGTAATTATTATATTAATATACCGCAAATAATTCTTTAAAAACTATTTTTTAAAAGCGAGCCAGCTATCCATATCACTGTCATAAAAGGGTGACATTTTCAGAAGCTACTAGAGAGGAAAAAGCTGCCACTTTCAATGACCGTTTAATTGTAGGAGAGGGAAAACTGCCGTCAAAGGGTTAAAAGTCCAGCAGGGCTTGACTAAGTCCATAATATTATACACTCTAAGAAAAACTTAAAGCATGAATGGATTGGAGAGTAGAACTTTGGAAAGCCTCAAAACAATCAAGGCTGTGGTCAGGAGAGGTTTGACTTAATGCAGTATTTGGTGTAGGCTAGAAAAGATTTAGTTCTATTAGAGTAAGTCAAAGACCTAAGATGTTCAATGAAGAAAAAAGTCAAAGGGATTTGCCCTTCCTACTACACTGAAAGGTCAGAGACAACCTTCCAAATGCACTCCTTTGATACCACTCACAGAATGGTCCAGGGGGTTGTGTCTTCATGTTTAAATTTAGAATGTAGTTCCTTAAACTTTAGGTTAGTGGCAGAATTAGTAACTCTTGTGCACTCCTTTTAGCCATTGTGTTGTAAAATCATTGTGTGCAATTCTTCATGAAAAGGTATCCATTGTTGATAATCCCTGAGGTCTAAGAAAACTTCTTCAATTTATTTAAAATAACCACTTCTGTTTTGTTTTACCAATAAGATAAGTGTTGTATGGAGCTTTGACTATCGGGGATAAAATCCAGATTTCATTTTTGTGAAAGAGTGATAAAACCGAATTGAGACCTATATCTATGGTAATTAATTCACTTCCAAAAACTGAGCAACTATCAAAATTTTGTCTCTGTATCTGTAAGGGACTGTTATTTGATTTAATGGAAATTCTACTGTTGAAATTATTATATCTTTTTGTCATCTTTGCTACTATCCATGTATGTTTAAATAGCACCTATGGGGGTGTCCTTAATTCTTTCAAGAGCCAATTGCCTTAAGTAAACAGGAAGATCAGATTGCATGTTCACTTGCTTTGGGAAATTCACATGGAAGAAAACTCCAGAAAGACCCTGTAGTGAATCAATGTATTGTGATGTTTTTTTTTTCTCTTTCACCTTTGATTATACATCCACCCTTAAAAGACAGTTCAATTCTAAGGCTAAAAACTAAAGATTTTGCTTAAAGTATATTTTGTCTAGGCTAGAATTTTAAGCAGCTGTTAGTCAACCTTATGAAGAACTATGTCGTTTTGACAACTATCCTGAAGACCAGTAATAAAATGAGTTGTAACTTACTGGACTGTTTCAAGTTTCTATTAATTGGTATTAGAGGCACAGCAATACACTAGAAAATCATACTCCAAAATATATCTAACAAGTGTGATGTATGCATTTCTGAGAATGACAGAACCAACTTCCTAATCACATCCAGATATATATATTTAAGGAAAATTAGGCATTTTTTTGCTTTTCAGTATTAGATGGTCAATATACTTGTTGCTGACTTTTTCAGGATTTTATATAAAGTTTTAGTATTTTGGATGCTTCAACAAAGGGTTGATGAGTCAGTTGAAAAGAAATTAGGTCAATATTTACACAATTTTCTATTGATTGTGAAGAAACAAACAATTGATTTGAAAGTATTAAAACTCAATTGGGGACTTACAACAAAGTTCCATGCATCTTTAAGGGAGAGATAAATGTTAGTTTCTCTAAATCAGTACCTGAATTCCAGAGAAAAATGTTATCTGCAAACAAACCCATTTCATACTTCCTCGAAATGAACATGGGACAAAGAGTACTTCTGAGTTCTGAGGATTGAGTTCTAAGGAACTCCCTAGTTTAACTTAAAATCCTGAGACATGGAATTATTAAACGTAACCCTGATAAATCAGTCTCTTAAAAAATATTTTATCCAGGTCAGCATTTTACCACATTTCCAAAATTGTTGTAGTTTGATGATAAACTGTTGTTTCTAAACCCTAAGAAAGGCCTTAGGTAAGTTAAGGAAAGTCTCCACAGTGTGATTAGAAGGCTTCATATTGTGCATCTCTAATCCTTTGACTAAATTAAGCAATTTATGAAGATATGCCCCTATTTTAAAACCAAATTGCTTCTTCAATAGATGGTTAAGATAATTCACATGTAAAATAAATCCTTTTAAAATAATTTTCACTGTGATCTTTCTTATAGGGATAATAAATATCCCTTTCCACTCCCGGGAAAGCTGCCTTAAATTCCAAGATTCATTTATGATGTTCAAGAGCCTCTTTTTCCCCAACTTGTTCTGGATTATTATATAACATTTGCCCTGGTAAACAATCAGGTTCAGGAGATTTATTTAAATTAGAACCTGAAAATTGAGCATAAAGCTTATGCATGTGGAATTCTCTCTTCAAAAGAGGAAATCCCCTTTTTTTTGAACTGTAACAGCTATGAACAATATCACTAGCTCTTTTGTTAATGTGTCTGTCTCCTTTAGAAAAAAATTCATTTTATTGAATTTTCTGATATTGTAAACCAAGTAGGATTGTAACTTGCTTGTCAACATGAGTTATAAACCCTTCCATGTCTGGAGTTACGTTTTTCTACTTGTGGCTACTCTTTGCTTATACATTTACCATATTCTGCAGCTTACCATCGATGATCTTGGATCAAGATTGGAACAAATTTTTTTCCATTTATTTCTCTTAATTTGTGAATAAGTCCATTTGATCTCAGCATTGATTCTATATCATTTAATTCTTGCCTTATTGTGAATGAATATTCAACAAAGCCTGTATTGTTTGAAATTTATGAGTATAATATGGTTTTTATTCTTTAAATTGCCACTAGGAATGATATTTTTGGCAGAGCCAACTATCTTTTTTAGGATAATCGGAATCAATATTATCATGAGTAATCTTTGTCTTGACTTCATTGTCGATAAAAAAGAAAGAAAGAAAAAAGAAATTAGTCTACCTTCTTGAAGCGTTTTTTTTTAACATTAATAAACGCATGAAGAGTGGTAAAACTATTTGCTGCATGTGTCCTTCGATTTTTGCTGTAAGCTTTATGAAAATTTTGAAATATTTTTTAAATTTTAATGTAGATCAAGATAAAAAGTGTGTTAAAAAAGTTCCTATATCTACATAAGTAAATTCAGTCTAGAAATAGGAACTTATGTTGAACTGCTCACCTTTATGAATTTTTTTCTATTTATTGAATAATTGTGAAAATCATGCTGCAAATTAATTTTAAGGAATTGTGTGATAGTAAAAAGATAGAATCAATGTTTTCAATCATATGATATAGCTTGCATGCATAGTGAAAAAAAGGAACCTTTGAGCTTATCATGTCAAGTGCTACTCAGATGTTACATAACCAGTAACTTAAAAAAAATTAATGAAATAAATAAAAAAAATTGTATGATTTCCCATCTAAGTCAGATTAAAGGAGGAGGAAACATATTAAAGTCGTTCAAAGCAGACACAATTTATCAAGGAGTCTGATACAGTATTTGAACCCAATTCTGTACATCCATAGAAATTACTTCTCTTAATTTACCATAATAGTATAGTGAATTTATTAAAAGAAACAAATGTGAGGTTTTTACATCATTAAATTCAAATGTAATAAAATTTCCCCTATTAGGGACAGAAACACCAGTTTTGTATTATATTATGTATAGGCCCATGTATCAAATTTGTGCTCATACTGAAGGTAAAATTATTTTGAAAATCTCTTGCATTCAATTTAGTTTGAGTAAATCAACAAACATTCAAAATTTTGTTTCAAAGATTATTAATATTAAAATTGATTAATCTTGATATGTCCATTAAGTTCATGTTAAAAAGTTTGTTAGTATACTTTGTCTGTGTGTGTTTAATAAGGCTATTCTGATATCAGTTTTTCGATTGCACTCCAAAGAGAGAATTCTTAACTCTTGTTAACTGATGAATCACTTTTTTGTTGAGTATTTATCAAGGATGAGACTGATTTATGGCTTGTACATTCAGATAGAATTATTGTATATACTTATTATGTAATTTTTATAATTCTTATTTTAATTTTTGTAATGTGCAATGAAGAAAGTGTGTGTTGAAAATGATATTCATTTCTTTGTTCTACCATTCAAACTTGAAATTCATGAAAAAAGGAGTTAAAAGTTTCAATTCTTACTCTGACAAGTTATATTGGTGAATAAGTGCATGTACCAGCAAAAATATTTGTATTTAAGCTATTAATAAAAATTTTAAAACATGCTTAGGCCTAAAGTAAATTTCACAGATTTCTCTTTGTTAAAGTAACATTATGCATCAATGACAATATTTTTGCTTTCTTTCCTCTGATGTCAATGTGAAAGAAGATGTATTGTATTTTAGTTGCATGAAAATGTAACAGTTTCTTGTGAAAATATTTCACATGCATTCGTCAGAGCTTCAAGAAAAGTTATGTTATGTTTTTATATAATTCTGTTGAATAAATTTATCAGTATTTCAAAAAATGAAAAACATTTATTGAAGGAATAAAATATAGAACTAAAAGGACTTCTTAAAAGAAATTCAACATTTCTAGAGGTGTCTGTGTTCTTTATTTTTATGCCCCTTCTGTAGAAAACACTTTGTAAGAGGTGAATGTGTAAGATGTTGATTACAAACTATCTCAGTGAGAGAGAAAAGGAAATATTTGTAGTTCATTGGAGGAATGGCTCATGCTAAAAGTAAATCATATTGCTCATCAACGTAATGCAATAAAGTTGTTTGTTATATAACGTAGACTCTTCTGTAAGTAAAAAGGGTAAGAAGCTAATGAAAACTTAGAGCTCAGTGATTAAGTTATTAGCTAAAGAAAGTATGAATAAGAAAATTTATAAATCAGCAGTGGAAGTAAAAATATTAAAAAGAAGTTTAATTTGTTAGAAAAAGATGTAGTTTCTGCAATTGTATTATTCATTCTGAACATCTATAGCCACCAAATTCTTTTAGAATGAAAAAGTTGTGACAAACATTGTACTAAAATTGAATTATTATTGATATCATAATACTTATTTTAAAAATATATTATGAAATGAAAATTGCTTGTACTTTGTAATTGATAATTTAGTTGAAAGTTGGTTATATGCAATTAATTTTATTGGTTGTTTCAAAATGTACTATTTAATGATTTTTAAAACTTATATATTGAGTGAACTGTCAAATTTGATTGTAATTTACAAAATAATGAAAATAGATAAATTGTGCAAAATAGACAAAACTTATATTAGTATTAAATTTTTGATTTGTTACATTTTTTATTAATATTGATGAATATTTTTATACGATTGAGTATATGTAATTTTTCATAGCGCATTGTTGCAGAAGAAGCTCTTGAAAGTATTGTGTTGGATGAAGAAACATATAAAAAAACCAAAGAAGAAATTGCGGAACACATATATAGATTAAAAGATGAAGGATATTACAACTATGCTTATCCTACTCTCAAAAATACTTTTACTAAGCAACAAGAAGAAACTGTTTCATATTTATTAATGGTTTGGCATTTCTTTATTCTTTTTAAAACTCCATTTGAAATTAAATATTATTTATGCATTATATCATTATAATCTCATTAAACATTCTGAAATCTTGTATGAAAATCAATTAAAAATATACTTACTGTCGTGTGTAAACTATGGAAACAGTTCCAGGATACTGTATCCATTGAAGAGAAAGCCTGGGCAAGGTCGTCCAAGAGCAACGACGGCCAGAGAAGATCGCTATTTATCCATTTTAGTGAGGCATAACAGAGGGGCTACAGCTTCTCAGCTCTCTTGGGACCTGTATGCAGCCACAGGAACCCATGTAACAAGGGTGACTGTTTCCAAATGTCTGAATGAGAGAGGGTTGTTTGCCAGAAGACCGGCTGTTTGCGTCCCGCTCACGTCTATGAACAGGAGAGTCCGATTAGCATGGTGCAGGCAGCATAGTGATTGGAGTTTGGATCAATAGGCGACCTTTCTGTTCACCAACCTTTCTGTCCCGTTTTAGCCTAAACACCCATTCTCACTGTTCTTTCATATGGAGATAGCCAGGGTCCCGCTACCTACCCTCCTATGTCGGAGAAATTAACAGTTATGGCGGTGTAATGGTCTGGACAGGCATCATGTTGGATGGTCGCACACCTCTCCTCGTCTTTTACAGAGGCTCTGTGACTGATGTGAGGTAGAGGGATAAGGTCTTGGAGCCTTATGTTCACCTTTTCTGAGGTGCAGTGGGCCCCGATTTCATCTTAATGGAGGATAACGTGAGGCCACATAGAGCTCTTCTGGTCGACGAATTTCTCGAGAGTGAGGATATTCGCCGAATGAATTGGCCAGCCAGGTCTCTAGATCTCATTCCTATACAGTATGTCTGGGACGCTCTGGGGAGAGGGATTGCAACTCACCCCCCTCCAAGAACCACCCTGGAACTGAAAACAGCATTGGTGAATGAGTGGGACCAATTGCCACAGGCACTGATAAATTGCCTTATTTCCAGTATGATATCATGCTTCAAGGCATATATAGCTGTAAGAGGGGACCATACCCCCATTAACCCATTTCTTTTGTGTATTCTGCAACCGTTGTTTCAGACCTTCAGACTTCCATGAGTGTTACTCACAAACATGTGTGTCTATTATAACTGTTGAATGTTTATTTTGTTTGTATTATATCACCTATGTTCACACTAAATTTTATTAGAATCTGTCCAGTAGTTCTGGAGATCGTAGATAAAATATGAACATTCTCTAAATTTCTTTCACCAGTGTATTTCGAATTTCTTTTCAGTTTTTTTTTTTTATATGCATGTACAAATTGTCAAACTATGTAAGGAGAAAAATAAGACTCAAAAATATTCTTAATCCTCCTTTATTTTATTTTATCCAAAGTAGGTTTACTTTTCAGTATGTAAAGGAAGATAGACTATTGAATAAAATTTTAGTTTTAAAATTTTCACAAGCTAAATTTAGTGCATTCTTTATTAAATTTGAAATTTTCAATAGCACATCTGTGAAAATATTTAAATTCAGGTAGATATTTTGTCTTATGTGTGCATTTATCGATTGCAATAATAACAATTATTCTATAAAAATGTAACTTATAAGGCAATATTTATGTTCTTGCATCATTTTGTTATTAATACATATTTTTTAGCAGTATATAATTGTTTTATAAGTTTAGTAAATGTACCGTTGCCCTAAAGTCTTTTTTTGTTACTTTATTTTTTGATATGTTAAAGTCCTGAAACGTGTTCATCTTATTCTAGCTTTTTAATTATTCTCTAGTACGCTATATATCCCATTTTTGTTTGTATAACCATAATGTACATTTGTCTAGTTTGACGTTATAAAATAATGCCTTGATCATCAATGTTTTCTATTTTACTAAGTAATTTTTGCCTTAAAAGTTAGACATGTTCATATGGTTGTAATTAATGTTATATCAGACTATGAGGTTACACGTAATTATATATATATAACTGAAATAGATAGCAAAAAAATCATTCTAGTGATACTTGGAGTTCAGGATTTTTCTTTGTTTTGTATCTCTTTTGTACATAAACTTTATATATGGTTTTTTTTTTAAATTCTAAAATAAGATCTCTTTAAATTGTGGTATATGTAATTGTAAGATTTCTTTTAATTGTCATACAAAATATATAAATATATTAAATACTTTATTTAACATTAGATTATGTATTTTATTTTACATGCATTTGTTTTACATAAGAGTTTATGCTGAAAACTCAAATGCCTTTCATACATTACTGTATGCAAGAAGTTTTTATTTTATTTTTTTATAAAGTGTTATAATCATGTTAACAAAGCAATATTAAAAAGTTAAGAGTATTTAATTCATTTGTATGTGATGCATTAATGAATGGATCATAAGATGCATTAGAAAGATATATAACGTGATTCTGTTTTAAATGTATCAATACTGGTATTAATAGAAAAAATAAGAATCGTTGCATCTTTTTCTTATTCTCTTATGCAAGATGAAAAAATGACTTATTGTTTCCCCCTTTAAATTTAATTTACTTATTTTTGAAAGTGAAAGCAGTATTATTTTTTTTGTAATTTTCTTACTAATTAATTCGAATAACTTTTTTTAAAAAATACATTCATTCTTGAATGTTGTTAGCAAAGTAATATTGATCTAAAAACGTTTTTACTTTTAAATGCTCTTTAAGAATTCTGTTTCCCTTAAGGAGAGGAATCGTAACTTTTTAAAATTTAATAAAGTCTATTCTAAACATGTATTTTTTGCCTATTCTAGGTTCAACATTTTTGGAAACTTTTTAATTCTTATGTAAATGATGTACAAAGATTGAAAGATTCAGATGATAACTCCCAGGATAAAAATTTTATTAATGAACAAACTTATGTACCTCCTTTAAAAACTGTGGTATGATATTTTTATAAAAAAATATATATTTATGATAAAAAATATTATGCTAGTCTAATATATTAATCAAAAACTACAAAACACTAATTGAGGACACACAATACTAAAATAGCTTCTTTATTTATTATCAAATGCAGAATATTTAAGGTCATTCTGTAGACTGTCAGTTAGCTCCCTCTCTCAACCTAACTCACAGTCTTAATTCATAATTTAAATAAGAAATTATCTTCCCATTCCACTCCTTATTGATTTTACTGCTTTCTTTGACACTAACTACATAGATTAATGCTATTAGTGGAACTCGCTTCAATGCACAAAGCTAATTGAATAATTTCAATCTCATTACTTGCATATAAATCATATATCATTGTATCTAAATCACTTCATTTCTATATTCTTCTAATTTACTTAATCACGTTTCATGTTTGTTGGGATTATAATTTCCTGCAATTCAACTTGATAAAAGTCCCCGAGGTTAGTGAAGAGGAAATCGTGAATAGATCAACATCACAATTTTGAGAGGAGTAAATTTTCTTATATGCAGCATTTTTGTATTTATTGCTAATTTTCAACATTTTTTCTCAGAATATTTTTTAAAAGATTTGTTGCATAATTTTTTAAATAACTAAAAATAAAATTTGATTTCTTTTTGTATTCTGTATGAGTAATTTTATTTTGGGATCCAAGTAATTTGATTTTGAATTTATATTTTTCTATTGAGAAGCTATTTAATCCCCATTAATTACAAATTTGTTAACACTTGATTATTTCAATAATGTAGAGATTTTTGAGCTAACAGAAGATGTTCATAAAATGTTGAATTATTTGTAAAAAATATATATATGTTTCAGTCGTTGATAAATTCTGATATTTCAGTAAAAGCATGCTCTAATTATTTTTATGAAAGAGTATAATTCCTGCTCAGACATCATAAATATTACTTACTGATAACTCAGAAATTAGTATCCATTTCCAGCAAACCATTTTGTTGCTCTTTATTTGGAACTGAATTTTAACAAAGGAACTCTCATATATATATATTTTTATATCTGTCATTTCATTCTCATTTATATTTATTCTGCTGAACTATCAATTTCCATCCTTTAAACTTATAGGCAATTAAATTTTTATGTATAAATGTTAATATTAGTTTATTTTCACATTAAAATAATTCATTTTGAAATTAAAGAGTGTAATATCCTTTTAACTCAAAAATCATTTTTGAATTTTTTTTCTGTTTGAAATGGACAAAAATTGTTAAAGTGTCATAAGTAATATTTGGTTCACATACAATTAATATTACAAATATGTTATATAGAATGCTGCTGTATTATTATTTTATAGCTTGTTGTGTTAATGGTTTACATCTAGCTTTATTTCGAACAGATAAGTCATGGCTTATACATGTTTAAAAGATGAAATTTAATATCTATGGTCTATCTAGGGCAGTATATGAGATATGAGATGGAATTTTATTTTTCGATTGTCTTTTTGGATCTTCAATAATTTAGATCGTAAGATATATACAAACAAAATGGTTCATGTAGAATCCAATGTAATATTTTAGCCTGATAAAATGCTCAGGTTGTGCTAAGGCAGTGCAACAAGTTCGAACTCACCTTACTGTGGTAGGGTATGCTCACCATAAAGACACAGTAGTACATGTACATGCATTGTAGGTCAATAAAACAACTCAATCATAGCTTTTATTAAATGGTAAATAATCAAAAATGAAAATGAAAGTAGCAACATTGAAAGAAGTGAATTAGAACAAAGTGATAAAAGTGACATTGATGGTAACTTAAGTTTATTTAATTCTGATATTGATGGATCAGATTTTGTATTAAATATTTTATTTTAATTGTAAAATTCTGTATGATTATCTAATTTACAATTCTATTTATAATATGGTGATAAAGTTTACCGAGCCCATTAAAATAACATCCACTAGAAATCAACAGAGTTTCTTTTTTTGGAAGTTCAGGATACAATGTTTATTTTTTTTTATTTGTTTGTATTTAACTGTGTATAACTATGTTATAAATGTAATAAAATGTTATCAATTTGGAAGGGAGAAACTGAATAAATGAATATTAAGAGAAATGTTTCAAAATGCTTTGCTGCGGCATATACAAAAGTGTGGATTATCCAATGAACTTTCATTAATTTCGTCAATCATTGTGTGTACAGTATATACACCAAGGTGGCTTATCTACCTGAAATTACAGTAGTTTGACTTAAATTTATTTAAAACAATTATGAATAAAATGCATTTTTTTAGTGTATATGTTGTTTTTAATGAATGCTTTTGAGAAGAAATTCGTCTATATGTTTGCATTCATTACTTTAACAGGATTTGAAAAAAATACACATTTCTAACATGAGGAAAAGTGAAAATCTTCCAGAGAAGCGTTATGTAAAAGTAGGTATCTGTTAAAAGTAGATATCTGTTACCTTTTTGTTTTGTAAATTATTATACCTATGTTAAAATTATGGGTTATAATTTTGTTTGTTATAGATTGATTGGAATGCTAAAGGCACAGAAAAATGTGCAGAACCTGATGAATCCAGGTATTATTTGATTGATTATATAGGAAATGGTTTTGCTCTCTTCTTTAATGTATTATATATATTAAGATATGTGTTATTTTGCAAATATTCTGTATTATTGATTTTAAGGCAATTATTATTAACACATCGATCAATAACTCTCGAGTCTAACATTGAAAACAACATTTTTTTTGCAAAATGTTTTTTTATTCATCAACATAACACCTTTTGTTAATCACCTTTTAGGGTGATACAATCGTTCCAACGCTTTTCCAAATCTTTTTTTTTTCCCTCCCCCCATTTTTCCCCCCCTGCAAGAAATCTTTTTTGTTGCGAGTAAATAGCGATAAACAGCTTTCTGAATTATCGACTCGTTGCTGTTTTTGTTCCATCGAAAGCAATCGCGGCACCCACTTGGAAAAAACCTTTTTCACTTCACTTCAAAAAACCTTTTTCCTGGTCCGATCGACTTAAAATTTTGACACGTTTCAAGCAAAGGTTAGTACTCTAGAAAGACCTGGTTACTGGTTTACTACGAGCGCCATCTCTGGGTTAGTCTCTGGAGTTATTGATCGATGTGTTATTTATGTTTGCATGTTTCTATACACAAACAAATTTAATTAAATTGGTGAAAAAATGTCAAATATTTTTTCATTCATCATTTGAGATTCATTATATATATTTACTAAATTTATTTTTGTTAAGTTAAAGTCTGTTCTGATCTAAAAAGCCCAATCAGGCTATACTTATCTGCATTTCTGTAGCCTTTGGGCTTGGGATGCTAATTACTAGTTAATGTACAGGTTGAGTGACGATATTGGATCCCCCAGTTAACTTCTTAATTGAACTTGGTACTTGTTTATTTACACTTGAGGGATGAATGGCTGAGTTGACCCATAACCAGACAACAAGCTGAAACCTCCAGAAATTGAACCTGGATCAGCAGTGCTCAAATCAGATATGCTTATCTTTACATCATCCACAGCTACTTTTGGTATGTAGGCTTGCATATTTTTAGTTGCAGTTTTTTTTTTATAAATATAACTGAGTCCATAATTTATGAACTTGTATGAAACAGATTTGCATGTGCTGCATACCCTTATAAAAAATGAATACTTGAGGGTCCAGATACCCTAGCTGAAACAATTAAGACTTCATAATAATATGCATTCAGAATATTATCATTACACGTTAACACCACATTTTTTTAAAAATTGTTTTTAATTTCCAAAGATAGTATTATCTTTTGTGTGTGTGTGTGCGTGTGTGTAATTTAATTTTTAAATATGTAGACAAGTCAAGTTTCTGTAAAGTATTGCAATACTCCAGATTCTGCTTTTATAACATAGATACATTCCCAAAGAATACATGTAAAAAATTTATTGCATCCATCTATGAAAAAATAGAAGATTGTTTCCAGTTTTAAGAATTCAGCAAAAATAATACAATAAACCATGAGTCTGTTAGGATCTTAAGCATTTCATTTCATAAAAATTGCAGAGATTGTTCAAAGTAAATTATGATTTGAAAAGAAGAAAGAAAAAAAAAAAATACAGTTATAATTAATAAAACAAAAGGCTTTAAAACTATAACTTACAATTTATTGATTTTATTACTAAATTATTAAATATATATACCATACCCCTTGTTGGACATGTGACTAAAACATAGATAAGGATTAAATCTTAATTTTTTTAAAAATCTTATCTAGCATCTTCTCATTTTTCTTTGGGTTGAGGAGAAACTATTTGTTTAAATAGTTTTTTCTGAGATTTGTTTGATAGATCTGAAATATTTCAGTCAAATAAAAAAAAAATCTTAGGGGTGAATTTTGCTTTGAACACGTAACTCAAAATGCCGACAAAATTTCATATTGAAGTTATAAAATTCGGGGAATTCTCGCAAATGGAAATCACATTACATTCCTCATCTGTAATGTTACAGTTATAAAAATAAATTTAAAGCAAAATTTTCTTAGAACTTGGGTCAATCTATTTAAATCAAAATCATGTAAAAGAGGTTCAAATAAAAACAGAATTAGGTGCATTTTGTGAAATATATGTATGGCTATTTGGAATATATGAATGGCTATTTGGAATATATGTATGGCTATTTGGAATATATGTATGGCTATTTGGAATATGTGTATGGCTATTTGGAATATGTGTATGGCTATTTGGAATATATGTATGGCTATTTGGAATATATGTATGGCTATTATTTTTCTTCTTAGTGAATTTTGTAGTATAATTACTTCTGAAATTGTTTGAATATGTTTTTATAAATATGTGTTTCAATAATCATAGAACATTGCTGATTGTTATATAATTATTATCCAGTTATTATATTTGACTCTAAAGTATTTATTCTTTTTTTGTCAGGAAATACCAAAACAAGATTATATCTATCAAAAAGGAATGGATTCAAAGAAAATTTCGAAACTTCCATAAATTATTGAGAGCTGCAAAACCTAAAATTGATTGTGAAAAAAAATTTTATGAAATAAGGTTTGGAAAATTTCCCCCTCTTCTTCTTCAGAAAAGATAAAGTTTTTTTGCTAAAAATTAATATATAAAAAAAAAATCTTTTTCATGAGATAATAGCAATTAAAATTTCCTTGCAAGTTTTGGAAAAATATTATTGGAAATGAAAAAGGATTTCATTTTTTATGAAAATGTTAATAATTCATTATTAATATTCATAATTGTTGTGTTAATGTGTGTATATTTTAAAAGAAAATTACATATATTAGTTAAGTGAGACAACTTCATCTCAGGTTATTTATCTATTCTTAGTCAGTCATTATATAATTTTTTAGTCTCACAGTCATATACACTGGAAAGGAAAAATCCTGATACATGAAATGAAAAGATGATTATTTGTCTGAATAAATCTATTTCAAATGCTTTTACATATATAAATATATTTTTGTTTAATAAATCTGGATTGTAAGTATCTTATACCAAGGAACAAATAAAAAAAAAATCGCAAGGAAAACAAAGAAAAATTCCTCTAAAAAGTTTGCACATATTCATAAAAATTTAAGAAAAAATTATTGTAAGTTATTGATATTAGAGATTAGTATTCTGTATATTTTCCCTATACAATTCTCATATTTATGAATTTTGTATCATGTTTAATCTCAAATTAACTTAATTGCTTTTAATTTGGATGCATATGATGTTTTAAAATTTAATTTTTAGAGTATTATTCCTCAACTAGGACTTAATGACTGAAGTTTTACCATTTGTCTTATGAGTAATAATGGGCTGTACATATAAAGATTGTTTTCATTAGAATATAATACTTGTTACCAAAATCTTATGGAATTATTTAGGGTTTTCTGTGTGTGCAGTAATTGTAAAGGAAATTTTTTTTTTCTCTAGAAATTTTGAATTCTGTCTATCATGAAAATTACATATTTGGAATAACTTTTAGGAAGATATCAGCACAATAATCTTTTAAAAGTCTATTTCAACATTTTTTTGATGATAGCATTGCACTGCTTCCAATTTTTATGTTCATTAATTTGATTAAGCTGCAAAAATCTCTCAGCGTTTATTGTGGTGGACATCCTAAATGTAGTTTTAAACTTCTATTATTAACATTTTGATTGCTTTCTATGTTAAAGAAAGCAATATTGTAAACATTTGATCAATTACTTCAATATTGAACATTTTTGTATAAATTTATATCTCTTTAGTAGTCTACTATAATTTTTTTCCCTCTGAATTGAATTTCTTTCATGGAATTCAAACTGCCTTAAATGTATGTTAAACTTTGAACAAGTGCTAAAATATATTTATAAAACAAAAAATTGAAGCAATCTAATCCATACAAGCTCTGCTAATTTAGCTGTATAACCATTTAGTATTTATACATACATAAATTATTTCTGCTAAATAGTCAACTGTTTAAGAATTTTTTTTTTTTTTTCCATAAAATATTTTGCTGTTTTTTTAATGCATATATGTAGCATTTGGCAAATTTTACACATTCTATTTCATATGAAGTGTATTTTTTTTTTTAAATTGTTGACTTTATTAGGTTTGTGCTTCTAAATATTTTTTGAATATTGAAGAATATTTATTAAGTTTTGCATTTTGCAAATAGTGTCTTGTTAAATGAATGTAGAATTTTTTTCTCAAAGAAACAATAAAAAAAATGTCAACTTAATACAAAACTCTCCATTATACTCATAACTAAAATTTCTTTCTTTCAAAAATTTATTTTGAAGTTTCTGAAAGGAAAATTTTAGCAATGAGTATAATGGAGTGTTTTGCATAAAGTTTCAACAATATTGTTACTAATAATCCAGCATATTATGTGTAACTTTTAAAAATAATTATAGATTTCTCATGAAATGTATCGAATTAAACTGTTGGAAGTCAACTTTATTTGAAGAAAAGTTAAGTATTAAAATACTATCAGAACTGGAGCAGGTTTTAGCTGCTGAGAAAAATGATGTATGTTATATTTTATACTCTACATAACTTTTAGGTTAGATTAAAAAAAGTTTTTTGTAATTTTTTAAATGCTGTATTAAGTTTTGTGTTTATTATAACATATTCATGATTGTGATGAATTTAAGAAAGTTCCTGCTACATTGATACCTTTTTTTCAGCATTAATTAAATATTGTAAACCATGTTTAATACTTTTCTGTATAAAAAAGATTTCATTTTAAAAATATGTATGTATATTATAATAAGTAACTTTCAATTTTTTTAAATCTGAAAGAAATATTTTCAGAATAATATCTAATTTTGATAGTTTGTATAATCATATTTTTATTAGAGGAGAGATCTTATTGATTTTTAGATATTTTTTTCAATCTTGATATAAATAGATATTTTTAAAATTTAATAGATTTCTGTCATCGAAGAAGAAATTTCATCCTTAAAAAGTTTACGACAGCTTGAGAAATCGAAATGGATTAATTTATACCATGATCTTTTAAAGATAATTGGAAGAAATCATAAACATAAAGGTTACTTCAAACAAGTCTTCAAGAAAAAACTGTTTCAAAAAGAAGATAAAAAATCTCATTTGCGTAAGTTGTTTTCATTAAAATGCATCTTTTGAAATTTTTATTTAACAAAAGGTTTTTTTTACAATTAATTACAAATTAAAATTTATAGCATGTATATTGTGTGTTATTGAATTAATACAAGGTTGTGTAAATCCTTATACATATGCTTAAATAAGCATATAGAAATATATACTATGAGTGTTAATTTTTTTTAAATCAAATTTTTGTATATTGATTTAAATATATGTGTGATAGGAACAGGTGTTTCTTAAAATATTGTTGAATGAAAGCTTCAACTTAAAAATTGTATGCAGATGAATTTATATTAGTTGTACCTGTTTACAAGTATAATTATATAAATGTTGTATAATTGTAAAAAACACTAACAAGATTTGTTTAAATAATAATTAGACTTTTTATCTAACAGCTCTTTTAAATTTTTTTCCTTTAAAAAAATTGTGTTTATTAAACTCGAGATTAGATTCTAGAAGCGCAAAATTGATTTCCCAATTTATTCTCCTGTAAATCGAGCTCTGTTTATATATGTTTATCAATAATGCTTATAACTATGTTGTTACAATCTTTATAATGATACTATTAATAACTTAGCACTAATAACATTATTGTTGATGTAACATTTTATTATTCTAAAAGTTTTATTCATGGAATTTTTTTTTAAAGTTAATTAATCATATATTTTTTGCAAATAGTGGAAAAATATGATATCCAATAAACTTTTAAAATTCAAAACATTCATTGTAGAAAATTGTATTTGCTCATTTATATTTTGTTGGTATATTTTTTTCCATTCTTTCCCAAATTATGTTTTTCACATTACGTGCACTGAAGCTTTCAGTGCTGTAGAACTGAGTATGCAATCCTTTTAAATATCCTTATTTATTTATATTACAAGTTGATATTCTAATCACATTATTTTTAATTTATTTATTTACAAATTCAATGAAAATATCATGATTTATTAGAAGTTTCCTTTTATTAATTTGTAGCGGTTTACTATTACAACATTTAAAGTTTGAAAAGGATTTTTTATTAAAATATACAAATGTTTAAAATATAAGCTTTCAAGTAAAAAAATGTATCTAGTGACTTGAAGATCACAACTTTATATTTGAGTATAACTAAGATTAATAAAAAAAAATTCCAAAGAGTGGAAGCTCGGGTGTCGTCTTCGTCACTTGATCGAGGTTCAAAATTACGAGGTCCGTCGCCAATAGCCCTTGTGTTGCTTCTAGTGTGACTTTAATTAAACCAAACCAAAACTAAGAGGGAGAATTCTAATGGAAAAAAATCATAATCAAAAGTAAACATTACCATAACATAATATCATTAGCTTTTTTAAAAATGATATTTAATAAGTTCTATTTTATTATAAAACATCTCTTTATGAAGAAAAATCAGTAGATATAGAGGTTTTTTTTAATTAGAAAAGTGTACAAAAACCATTTTCCACTTTACTATTAAACTAAAAAAAAATTGTTAAATACAATGATTTTTACAAAAATAAATACTTGTTATTTCTCAAAATCATGTGGTCTTTTTTAAGGTAATTCAAGTAGTGAAAGCTCTGAAAGTGAGCAAAATATTGATAGTCCTGATGACTATAAAAACATTAAATTATTAGAAGTGGATAAATGCTTATTAGAGAAAGTTATGGATCTTCGCTTGAAAAGACAAGAAGTTGAACAAAAAATGAAGCATTATAAAAGGGAGATCCGATCTGCTCAAGTCAAACACAATGCAATTACTAGAAAAATTCAGAAAATTAATGATACAAAGAATGAAACTTATGAGAAATTAAATGGTTTAATGGTATGTATATACTTTTTTCTATTAATAGTTTTGGAGAGATTTAAGTTTAATATTGTCATGCATGTTTGTTTATGTATAAATAATTTATAATAGATGACTTAGAGAAAGGAAAAAGTAGAGTCTAATATATGGACAGTACATGTGCATGCAAAATATTAATTTTCATATTTAGAAAAGTTTTTTTTTTTTTTTTTTTTTGGGGGGGGAGTTTTCAGCAAATTAAATAGTATACATTTCCATAAAATTATAATAAATATAATAAATCAATCATATTTAATATTAAGAATCATGCTGTGCAATTTAGGGGAAAACAAGATTGTCAAGACCTTTGGAAAATTCATATATTGCAAAATATAATGCTGTTAAAAATTGTGGAAAGGTAACCATTATGGTTAAGTTTTAAGTCTAAACTGTGATTTTTTAGGATAATGTAAGAAACAGGATGCGGTATTGATTAAAATTAATGTATAAGAAGACAAATATGTGATCTTTTTTAGAGCTCTTTCAGTTAACTTGTTTGTTTATAAGACAAGTAAAATTTAAATTACTTTATGAAAATTTAGTCCTTATTTAGGCATTTGTGTGATATGTACCATCTTTTATCATGTATATTTTTATTTTTTCCAAAATCTCAGGTATTTTTTAATAAATCTAAAAAATATTTAATTTTATAATAGACAGAAACAACACTTTATTGTAAAATTGAATGTTTCATGAAAACTTCAAGTTGTAAATATAATATGTATCAAATGAAGTGCTAAGTTTTTTTTATATCAGTTCATTTAATTTTTGAATGTGATAATAAAATAAGGCACAGCACTTTAATATGTATATATATGTAATGATTTCATTGAAAAAATAATTAATTTTTTTCATTCTTTAACTCACAAGAGTTCATCTTTATTTTCTTATATCATTCTAATTCATCCACACTCTCATAAAATATGCTAAATAATTTATTCCCATGATCGTAAATCTGTAGGGATAATCCCCACCAGACTGGGTGGGTCCAGCAAAGTTCCTGAAAAATCCCTTCATCCAATACCATGTGATTACCACATAATCTTAAGACATCCCTCCATATAAATTTGAAGCAAGGCAAAATTAGCTCTGGCCATGAAGACCAGAGCCGTGCTGCTGATTTAAAAAAATAAGGAAAATGGCCTCTGTCTCATCAAAAGGAATAAATAGACATGATGCAAATACTTTATTGTCTAGCTACTACATAAGAATATTCAATTGTACTTGTGCTTTTAACACCGCTCTCCATTTTTCAAATATAAATATATTTAAACATAAGAAAAATATAAATACATATATTCAGATATTAAGTAGAAGTTTTATAACTTAAATTTGTGAGAAGGAAAGGCAAGATAAATCCCCCCCCCCTTAAATTTTTTTTTTAATCATTGTTTTAATATTGTGCTACGCAAGAGAAACACGTAAAAAGAAAATTTATACAATTTTAATAAAAGCCTTATAGTTAAGTGAATTTATGTATTTGAGATGCATGGAAGCTGTGGTTAAATTAATCAAATTTTCTGCTAAATAAATGCAGCTAAAAGGAATACGAAAATAGTTGAAAGTACAGTTATCATCTAAATGTACACCTTATGGCTCATTAATTTAAATTTGTTAGAAGGAAGGGAAAATACGGTATTCAGTTTTCAAGGATAACAGAAACTGCACTTGCAGAAACTGTGTATGTTTGCTCAACAGGGTTAGCACTCAGTGGACAACAATGTTCCTGAACCTTTTTTCTTGGATATGTGCATAACTGTTAAATATCATATCGTAGGAGTTATGATGTACCTAGTTCTAAGTAATGATTTATGTAATTTTTTTCCATAAAGCAAGTGGGTAATTATTAACATGCTCATGTTAATAAAAAATAAAATACAAAAATCCTCATCATATTGAATGTCACTGGTATTATAAATTAATACAAGGTACTTCAGAAATAGTTCAGCAGTTCTATACATCAACTGTCATTGCTTATATATAATTTTTCAGTGTTATTAATGCTTCTAAGTATAATTTTTAAAAGAAACATGAATTATTTTCAAATTACAAATTTAATAATTGGTAATGAGAAATTTTATTTAAAAAAAAGTGCTGGCAATAGATACACCTTGAGCTTGGATCTTTGGTGAAAAAATAAAACTGCAAATTGCACAAATGAATCTTATTAGAGAACAGTAAACATTATTTCTTCTTTCTATCATTCAGTAACTTTTGGAAAAAACTCACAGAATAACATTCATATTCGATGGCATTCCCTAACATTTAATTTTGTACCACTGTTTTGTTTTTAACTTTTTTTTTGTTGTTGTTGCTGTATGAAATAATATTCAAAGAGTAGAAATGATTATTTAATCTGTTGAAGTGAAACAGTTACAGTATCCTTATAACTGTACAGCCATGCATCAGTTGCATAGGTTATTCAACAAAAATATTGAGCATGTTACAATAGATGACCTATGAGTTACTTGTAGTCTTACTCTACTCTTATATTTTGCTCTGTTGCCTTGAAGTAATCGTAACTGTACACATGCTTTCCCACTCCAGATGCTCTTATAAATGCTATTTATTTCAAAGACAGCCCTGAATATTAAAATGTGCTCATTTAATATTTTGCACATCATTTTAAAGTTATGAAATAAAATGTACTAAGAACTTAACTGTTTACAAATAACCTTGGAAAGAAAATCTAATCTGTATATCATAAATAATTTTATCAGCAATTTTTAAATATCTTTCATCTTTTTTTTAAATTCAAAATAGTTTGAGTGGAATTGATTTTGGCTCTAAATATTAAATATTTGTTTGCATCCAATTTTTTTTTTAATATTTAAAGCAATGCTACATTAAAATTTATATATACTTGTATAAAGAGCAAATAAAAGTAAAACGCTAAGCCAGAATACATGGCTCATTTAGTCCAAAAACTGTTAAAATGTAGCAAAACATTAAAAAAATACGCTCTTTATAGTTTATCAATATATAAGCTATCAACTTAGCTTTTTATCAATATCAAAATTTCCTTCAACTCATAGATGTTAAATACTCAAGAATGTCTATCAATTTTTTTACTTCCGGTGCAAAAAATTGTATAAAACTGTTTATGTCTTTTATCCTCATTATAAATTATAAATGTTTGTTATAAATTACCATTTTGGTACTTAGATTGTGTTTTTGGTTTTTTGAGAAAGCTCAGTTCAGAAAAAAGTATGGCAAAATTGCACTTCACAAGCCGCACATGAATGAAACCATTTAGAAAAAGATCTTTATTTCAAGCTCATCTTGTGAGTAGCTCAAGTGTTACCCGAGCATGGATATGATTTTTAAAGGACTAAATTATATTTTTCATTGTTTTTCAACTTGTATTATAATTTACTGTAGCTTATAGAAATTACATTGACATTATATTATTTTTTATAAAGACAAAACTTTTACTGATAAATGTTTCTGATGCTTCTTAAATAGAATGTTGCTGAATTCTTATGCATAACAGTTTTATGCTTTGTATCTTTTCATGAAAATAGACTTGTTGATATATTTATTTAAATGAAATATTAAGGCTTGAACAGATTATTTTTCTTCATAGTGTTAAACGTGATTAACTCACTGCTTTTTAATTCATTTTTATCTTAAATTGTAATTATATTTGTTATAAGCTCAGATTTGGAACTTTGAAATGAATTTTTTTGTCAATTATAAAATAACTATTTTTTATACTTCAGGAAAACAGAAAACAGGCTTTTGATACTTTCAAATGGCCGCTTGTATTATATCCATGTAATATTCATTCTGATTACCTTAGTAATAAAAGCATCAATTCTGCTGAACCAAAGCAACTCATAGAATTTGAAATGTCAAGAATCCATCAAATCATCAGTGAAAAATTGAAAACTGTTAATAACTATGTCAATGTGTCTTTGCTATTAGTGACATCCAGAGTGATTTCAGCTGAGATTCAAGACATGATTGATGTAGCATCAGTTTTCTTGTCCCTTCTTGACTCTGTTTCAGCTTCCACAGATGATTATTTTGAAAACCTAGAACTGATCGAGTCTTTGGAAAGCTTCAATGGTGTCCATGAGGAAAAAGACAAAGAAGAAATTAATGCTTTGGAGAAAATTCTTGCAACTGTAAAAGAACTAGTACCACTGTCCAAGACAAGTCTTGATGTGGTATCTACTGAGTCAATTTCCTCTGACAAGAGAACCAGTGTTGAAAGCGAATCTATCACTTCAAAAGAAGCATTTCAAAAAGATTATTTTGAAGAAGTTTTTGATTTGGAGCAAATGAAAGAGGAATATTGGAATGTAAAAGAAGAGGAGTTGCATTCATGGCATGAAGTTTATAATGACATGGAATTGCTAGGTTTAGTAGATAAGAGTCACTTGCATTTTGAAGATATTAATAAAATATTTTCTAGTGCCATACCCTGTAATACCAGAATAAAAACAAGTATTAGAAGTGATTCTTCCAGTATTGACTACTATATGTGTCCTTTTACATATGACATTCCAGAAAAGATTCAAGGAAGAGAAGTCTCATTTCAAGAGGAAACATCTGATACTTCGAATGATGTTGAAGAAACGATTGATCATGAAAATAGTTTAGAGCAGGAATATCCTACATATTTTCAAGGTGGTCTTTTATTGAATCTTCCTGTGTTGAGAGAGATGGAAAAAAGGGATCCAGAATCATTTCCTTACACAAAATTTTATCAAGATATTGAATCCAAAGAAGAAATAAAAGCAGTTGCTAAAATAGTACATATAAAACCATCTCGAACGTTAGAAATGCAGACTCTTTACAGTTTCAATCCAACACCAATTTCAGATTTTATTGTCGTAAATACTCAAGAGATCACACACATTTTAAATTTTTATACTACAACTAAAGCATCTGCAAATGATTTGGAGCAACAATTGAAGTAAGACATATTATTTGATCTATTATACATTGTAATTGCATTTTGAGGATTATTCTGTGATTTTGGTTAAAATCAAACTTTATTTAAAGCTTATTAAATATAAAATAAAGTTTAATAAATTTCATAGGACTGCTTTTCAAACACAGCTATACAGAGAAAGTTTAACATTTAAAAAAAATTGTATATAGGAAAAGAACTTAAAATCTTCTTAAATAAGGTTAACTTATAATAATGTTGCATGAAAAAAGACAGTATAAATTATTACAAATTATAACATTAAATAATTGGATTTTACTAATACATTTCAATGATATGCTGTGATCAATGTAAAATAGTGTAATTTTTGCTGTAGTTAAAATTTTTTGATGCTACCAGCATGCTTCTACATCAAATCCTTAATAGCCCTCGTGTTGCTTCTAGTGCGATGTTAATAAAACTAAACCAAACTACATCAAATCCTTGTTTATATGTTGTAATTATGAAAATTCTTTTAAAATAATAACATTTGGATTACACTCTGATAATTTTATAGAAGTAATTGACAATATTTCAAGAATTATTTTTTTAAAGAAAAAGCATTTTTTCCCCTTTCTTTTATGCTTTTTCAATAGAATACATTTAAAGGTGTATCTTAATCCCTTTTGTTAGATTCTCACAAAGAAAAATTAGCTTTTTCAAATATTGTGTTTGTTTTCTTTTTATATATATATATATATATTATATAACTGCAAATTTTAGAGCAGTGTAATAATATTTTGGAGAGAAACCTTAATTGAATACATAATTTATAGATGTATTTTAAAACGAAATTTTGCATTAATTTCCAAGTTTAATGCAAAGAAGGAAATAAATTGTAACCCTTTCAATTAATGTTTGTTATGTATATAAATACATTAATTTTGCCCTGATATAAATATTGAAATTTTACTTTCGTATTGTGAAAAATAGTAATTTTTTGGTATGTTTTTATCTATTTAATATATATATGGGGGATTTATTTTAAAATAAATTTTATCACCAAACAAAAGACTTCAATTTTTTTTCTGAGGTTCAGTACAACTTCTCTATCACTAACATAAATATTTAATATTTTTACATTTGTTCTTGTGTATGTGGATTACAAAAGAAGCAAAACAAATTGAAATTGTATGAATAAAAACATCCTTTTAAAGCCTGATTTTGTTGTTAAATATTTCATAATTGAATTCTTTTTATTATTTTTAAACACTGTAGCACACTTTAATCCTGCATTCAATGGTTCAGCACATTCTGTAATAATCGAATATTAATCAAGCCATTCATTTTTGAATTTTTTTTTTTTAATATGGATTTGGGCATATTTTAACCTTGATTGCTACGTATGGATATGTATAATAGAATATTCTCGCAACACTTTTCTACTCACATTTTCAATTAGTGTTGTCACAATTTATTTTAACTATCATTGTATTATATTAATTTGTCATTTTTTGTCTCAATGTAATAATATTATTTAAATTAATTTTCCATGTTAGAATTTAGTTTTGCAGTTGCTAGAATATGTCAAAATACTTTGTCAGATATTTATATTACTTACATAGGTTGAATATGCATGAAAACACATTAAATACATGTTTTAAGTGTTTAAATTTTTATCTAGAGGGAGTTATTTTTGGTATCCTGTTAAACTTCATTGACACTTGATAATTTGGCACAGTTATACCAGATTGAAGAGCATCTAGTGCACTTTTTATCGTATCTTAAGTAAATAGATGCTTTGCTCCTATTGTTGTAATGATTGTTATACTGTTCAGATTATATATTTAAAGAATTCTAAGATGAGCTAAAAATTCATAAAATACTTATTCATATTCATCATTAAAAATATTGCATGGAATACATTTTAATGAATTGCTGTAAAATACATTTTAAAAATGTAATGAGGCTGTAACTTCAAATCTCAAATGACTGATATATTTATAATTTTTATACTTTTTAACATAATGCTTAATAAATTTGTAATATTTTGCAGCTTGCTACAAAACGAAGTTGTGAATACGAAGAGAGCTCTTAGTTATAAGCAGCAAGATTTGACGAAAGTAAAACGTGAACTGTATGGAGCAATGAAGTCAAAATTTTTTCATGTTATTGATTTAGAACATCTTCAAGATACTCTTGAAAATCCCCATTTTTATATTAAGCAAGCTGAATTTAGAGTTGAACTAGATATTATGAAGAAAAAATTGAAAAAAATGAAGGTACGTAGTGTGAATGTTAGTTTCCTGCTTTTATAAAGATTTAAATAAAAGCTTCAAACTGCTTGATTTTTATTTTATTATTTTATGTTTCTGATTCTTGCAATAGGATTCTTTAATGGGATAATGAAAAGAGCATTGAAAGAAAATTAAAGCTTAAAAAAATAATTTACTAAAAGACATTGGTTATAAATTAATAGAGTAAAATTGTTTTACTATAGATATTTAGATACAAATAGATAGTTATTGATTTTGTTCTGTTATCAAAATTATTTCAAAATAAAGTTTTAAAATTTCAGCCTTTCGAATCTACTATTCCCTACTGTTGAATACTGACTGTGATATATTCATGATTTTCAAAATCATTTTATAGCTTCAGGGTGGAAATTTTTTTAACCCTCTGTTGTAAAATTATATGCTTAAATTGTAATAATTTTGCATAATTTTCTTCATAAAAGTTTTGTTATTTAGTTTTTAATATATAACCTTAAATTTAATTTTTAAAAAAAAAAAAAGAAAGAAAGAAATTATTAAATATGTTACTATTTTATGTTCTAAAATAATTCAATTGTATCCTTTTTTTTTTCTTTTCCAGAACAGTCAGCAACATTATCTTAATAACATATCAGATCAAATCTTAATTCATGATTTATTGTTTCATTTCTGTTTGTAATCTGTTTTAAGTAAAATATGAATTATTCTTCTAACTGCTTTGCTTATAATTGCCTATAAATTGATTGTTAAAGTTATTAGCTAATTTTTATTCTGTTGATATGAAGACAGAGTAAATATTTTCTAAATAGAAATGTTTTATTAGATGCACAGTTTTTGATTATTTTATCAGTTCTGTCAACAACTTTCTAAATTGATATAGGGCATATTGTAACCTTGCAGCAAAGTCATGAACATTTCATTTTGGAGATCAGCTTAAAAATTTTGACTCTTGGTGCTATCGAATTACTACATGGTTTATGGAAACCTACTGTATGTTAATGGGTGTTATCCTCATCATCCAAGTTTAATCGGATATTGGGAACTATGCTGCCAGTATCATTGTGAAAATTTAGTACTGAATCAATTGTACAAATTAAATTAGATATTAATTTTTTTTTATCTAAGTTTCTGATTTATTTACTTTATGCATTGGTGATTTAATTTGTTTATCGAGATAAATTATTTTAATTTCTTAACTTGTTTTCTTAAAATATTTTTTATTCCTCTAGTTCAGTACTAAAATATTGACAATCAAGTTGCAATGCTCTAGGTATTAAAATTTTGATCTTGAAATTCGCAAACTCAATAAATATATACTTCATTTAATTTTGAAATTAAAAAAATACAAAAAATAAAAAGAACATGACAAGAAAATATGCATATCATTTCGCAAATCTTAAATTTTACCTCCCATTTTATGCAATGCAACTGTAGTGCTTCAAAAGAAACATAACACTATCCTTAAAAATTGCTGAAATATTTTTAGAGGCATAATATTTGGAGATAGTTGTAAAACTATTTTACTGTCTGTTCACCCCTCCCCCTATCATTTTATTCAAATTTATAAACTTCATACATCTGAAGTTTATAGATTTGAAGTAATTTGCTTCACAATGAAACTCAAATTCTTTTAAATTCTTAGGAATCTGAAGTGCTTACTCAGAAAGCCTTAGATAAACTGAGATTTGAAGATACTCAGATATGTGATGAGCTACTTGAACTTAGGAAAGATTTCAAGTTTTTGAATGAAAATTATTCATCCAAGTGTCAAGTATTGCCAGTAAGTAAAGATTAAAGAACTTGTATCATTTGCTTTAAATATTTGTAAGCTACCAAATACAATACTTCAAATATACTAATAAATATTTTAAATTTTTAATTTAATGGAAATTAAAACAATTTATGAACAACTTGTTAGAGAATAAAAATACTTTTGTGTGGGAATGGCATAAATATAGACTATACTCAACTCTAAATGAATTTTGTAAAATTTGTTGGATAAATAGATTAGATATTATTAATCCTTTGATGATTAGGTGAATCAGCAGTTTTCACTCTCCTATGACGCACAGTTCTACGATCATACTGTCACTGAAAGTGGTAGCTTTTTTCTCCCTAAAGGCCTTCGAAAATGACAGTGATACGGATAACTCACTTCATATCTCTTCTGACAGTGATACGCATAACTCACTCGCTTTTAAATGATAATTTTTAAAGAATTATTTGCAGTATAATTATGCAAATTTTTACACCAATTATAACTTGCACTTTTAAACAATCCAGTGAATGATAAATATTACAAACATTTGTTTCCAAAATATTGAGTTTTTAAAAAATTATTTGTGGAATATTAATGTAATATTTACACCAATTATAAATTGCACTTACAGACAATTCAGTAAATGATAAATATTACAAATATTAGTTTCTAAAATATTAAATTTTTAAACAATTATTTGCTGTATGATAATGTAATATTTAGACCAATTGTAGCTCAGTATATTATAAATATTACAAATATTAGTTTCTAAAATATGGA
This sequence comes from Nephila pilipes, assembly GCA_019974015.1. Classification (NCBI taxonomy): domain Eukaryota; kingdom Metazoa; phylum Arthropoda; class Arachnida; order Araneae; family Nephilidae; genus Nephila; species Nephila pilipes. The sequence goes on along the minus strand of BMAW01027424.1, from coordinate 52,946 downwards.
ATTTTTAAGCAATTATTTTTGTTATATATTAATGTAATATTTACAACAATTGTAGCTCACACTTTTAAACAAATCAGTAAATGTTGGAATATTATAAATATTAGTTTGCAAAATATGAAATTAAAATATATAAATAAATATATGCTATTTTAAGTGCTTTATAAAGCAAAAAGAGGTAAAGCTTAAACTTTTTTTTTTAAATTGTTAATTTGTCTAAAATTCTTTCTGTGTTTGATACACATTAAAACATGGAATTGCACATAATGGAGCTTTACAGTCTTTACAATAAATGTGCCATTTTTGTTGTCATATCGCGGTAATCTCAACTGATATAATGTTGTGGAATTATGTGTCGCTGATATGATGTCATCCCACACATCTGGCAATGGGGAATCGGGAATTCGCATTCGACGGTATTTTTCGTTTACATCATATGAAGTTATTTTTTCATTGGATGCCGATTCTTAACTGTCGAGTCGACGGTGTCAAATGCAGATTCCAGATATATATATATATATAAGGAGATGTACAATGTTATTATGGGGAATGAGACCTTGGCTGTGATGGAGAGGAGACCATCGCTGTGATTGTAATATGACTTGACTATGATACTGTAGCCTTTGGCTGATATAGTGATGTTATTGATTAGAGTCTTGTAAATATGTAAATAAAATTACATTTTAAAACATTGAAGTCTGTCTTACTCTGCTTGTGGCATTAATTATCAAGGGCCAACTCAGGGACATCAACAATTTTTCTGTTTCAAACTCCTGCCAAATTACACTAGAAAAATAACTAGATTAATAACTGGATCTGCAACATTTTTCCTCGTTATGTAAAAATTTTTACGGTACCTATACCGCCATCTGTGCACTATCAAATTAAATAAATTTTGCCAGTACTTATCGTTTGTAACACAAATAATGCAGATAACATATGTGGTCAAACTCAGCTCATCAGTTTCTATTAGGAAAAAGTTTCACTACCCGAGTAGGGTTCGGCTGCAATTATTTGGGTCGAAAAACTTCAAATGAGCTGAACTCGTCAGTGTCCATTATGGCATGCTATTCAGTTGATGAGCTGGGTTTGTTCATAACCATTGATGGGTTAATTAAAATATTTTCTGTTCATCCTTTGCAAAAATTTTAATGCTTGATAAGTTTTATACCATTATAAAATTTTAAACCTATTAAGAAAGAACATGTTTCTGAGAGTTTGTGGGTTTTTTTTTTTCCTCCAAAGATTATCACAATAAGGGTTTTTAAATAAAATTGAAATTCACACAGTGATAAATTTGTATTTTAAAATTTCCAGAAATAAAATTACGCTTTTCAAAACATAATTCTATCAATTTAAAAGCATTCTTAAAATGAATTTAGTTTTAACATTAAATATATTTTTAAATTTCAAGCCTTTTTGAATATATTTTAACTGTGTTATATTTTCATTTTCATCTTAAATGGTATCTCACCATATAATTTCATAAAATATGCTTATCTTTATATTCAGAATGGGGGAAAAATAACTGTCTGAATCCTATAATAGAGAATAATAGTTTATGTATGGAAAATAAAATATTTCCTTTTTAATACATATATGTGTGTGTGTGTGTACATTTTAAAGTATAAATTGTCATTCATTCTTGTATTGATTTTAAAAATATTTTAGAAAATTGGTTCAATTGCAAAACCTGAAGAAGACTTACAGAATGCAGAAGAAAATCTTTGAACTATTATAAAAAGTATTTTTCTTTATTCTTCCATTAGTACACATGAAATTGGCCGTGTTGTGAAATTCTAAAAATTGAATATGTCAATAAATTTGACCTGGTGCTTAAAATGTTAAAAATTTTATATTTCCGAGAAAAGCAAATTTTTTGTAAATTGTATTTCAATAAAAAAATTATTCTTTAGCAAAATTTCTTTCTTTTTATGTATTTCTTAGCAATATTTTCTTTCTTTTTATGGTAAAAGTTATGGTCATGGTCGCAAACTTGTGGCCAGGGTTGTTTCGCCGAGTCGTGAGTTCGAGAACTGATCTTATTAAAGACCCGCTATGCAGTGGGGCTGATGCACATTGAAGCTCCCTTGGCATAGTATGGAAGTTTGGAGAGGGAGGTGCCAGCTCTGATGTCATCCACACCTCTTGACCAATGTCCAAAATTATGAAGTCTGCCACCGTAGCCCTCTTATTGCTTCTATGTGCGACACGAATGAGCAATCAATCTGTTGAGTTAAAGCGAGCAAAATATTATTACGTAGAACGCGGAAGCACTAAAAAATGTCATGTAATGCTGTGTGCTTCAACAACGCTTATTATGCTGTGTGCTATTATATCTTGTAAACCTTTATTTTTTCTCATTTATATGTTTGTATGTAAATAAATGTGTTTGTCCAAAAACCACGACTATTCGATTCCATTAAAATAGCACAATCAAATCATTTCATAAGTAATTTTTTATTAAAAATTTTATACTCTCCTCTTCACACCAGAAGCAGCGCATAGCAGTTAGCCACCTCGTTAAAAAATAAATAGTGCTTATTATGAAAATCAGTTTGAGTTCTTGTATATCATAGATATTTAGATGTGCATATTCTCCAAATTCCACATCTAAATATCTATGCTTTACAATCCATTGTATTAAATCTGGAGGAGTGTTTGTCATTTTCACATTCATGTTGTGACCTTTGTACACAATTTTCTAAGATCAGTCAAAATTCCATTGACCCCTTCACGACGATGCCTCTCTCTCTGGCACATGTCCTGAGAAATGGAACTTCTTTATACCATACTAAGCGTTAAGGACGAGTCGCTTTTCTTCATTAAGCCTAATTGTGCAAAAAAAATTGTCAAAAATCCAGTTTACATGCAGTTAATTATTTTTTAAATTTAAGTAGATAGTATACACATCCTTTTGATGGCAGAGTTTCATTTCTCCAATTTTTCACTTTGGTTATATTGAGATAAAACAGCAGGTGTAAGTTAATATTAAAAATATAAAAATTATTTAATTGCACTTATTTACACATCTATACTCATTAGAAGATCTACTTAACACGCCATTAATTTTTGGTAGTGTGTTTTTATTAATTCTTACTATTAATTTCTAATCGCTATTAATTCTAATAGCCATATATTCCTCTTTCTTTTCCCTGAATTATGTCTAACTGATATATACAAATGAAATGAAAAAGGATTGATACTAAGACTGAACAGGAAAAATAAATCATTCCTGCTTAGTATCTGAAGGAAAACACATGGCTGACGCATAAAAAAAAACCCATCTTGAAAAGCTTGTGGTGGTAGTAAATTTAAAAAGCCTAGTCAATGTATGTTTACTTAAGCCTTTTCTCAGCTTACATCTCTAGGAATCAGTTATGAACAGTCAAGGTCAAAGAAAAATGTCTTAATACTGTATTAAGACCAATTTAGTGGACATAGTGCGCCATCTATTGGATATAAAAATATTTGAATTTTGTAACACATCACTCTATCAACTTTGATAACCTCATCTCAAAGAGAAAAATTTCTTCCATGTCACCCGTGATGCAGCCGTCTTTCAAGGACGAATTAGGAGCGTATCATATTTTCGACGTCCATACTGACGGGGGTTTAAATAGTATTAATGAATTTTCTCGTATATGTGTCGATTTAAGCGCAATTAGAATCTCAGTTAACTCACACTATATTCGTATACAAACTGGAAATGAGGTGCAGTTATTTCTAAAATTAACTTAGGTATAATTTTAAACGATTTTGTTAAATTCAATGAAATTTCTTCAATGGCTTACTAAATATTTAAATGTAATGAACTTCTATTATAATAAAGTGTTACTATTTTCGAATCAGGTATAAAAAGGAAAAATTACAGGGGAAAAAAAAACATTCCTGAGTTTTAAACACGCTTTAAACTTAAAAACGTATTTTTAACATATACTACTGGCCAACCTAAATGCAACGCCATGAAGAAAGCATTCAACCCGCGAGAAATTCTTCGTTCTATCTCATCAAATGCAAACTTTTTTTTGAAAAATAAAATAAGTCGTTTCTTAATGTTTTGAAATAAAATCCTTATCTATCTCAGAAGATGAGGAGCGAAGCATTTTTCAATAGAAAATCGTTAATGGTCCTGAAAAAAGATTCTCGAAGCACTGGAAATTTGCTGATTTCCTTAGTGTCTATTTGCAAAACTCGGAGTTTGATTATATAAATTAGAGCAGATCTGTCCAACCCAAGACTCTGCGGCCGCTTTGGGAATACATTTGATTCCGGCGAGCCACATTGGAAACACATTTTATCGAAGCGGGCTGCATTATATAAAAATGTGTGAGAATATGTGCGTGCGCAAGTGATGAATTCGATGCCGATTCAAATTCTCAAGTTAAAAACTACTACAACTTTCACCTTTTCGAGAAATGGGAAGCGACTAATCCTTTCGAACCTCATTAGAGAAATCAGAAACATTCTGCTATAAATTACATTTTATTGAATAAATAAACTTACTCAAAATACAATTTACAAAAAGCTGTCATGCAGTCACAACATAATGTTGGCGCTAAATTATTAGCGGTGAAAAGACCAAGCAGTCTGTCTGTCTGGAACAATACGCTTCTGCATCAAATATATTAGGCTTGTTGCAGATAGATTGGCTGCTATCTCGCATTCCCTCCCTACGTCTAGTAATGCACACCTGCGCTCGTCAGTAAATTTGCTGGTTAGGTATACATTGCGTATCGCACCAGATGGCCCGTGTGCCTTTTAAAACGAGCTTTTCAATTGTTTCTGAACAAGGTTAAAGAAAAATTGTGATAAAAGTTGTGTCAGGAAGTGAGATATTTCCTTGGTAGTGGTGTATGATTCGATGGCTCATGGTGGAATGTTTTTTGGTACTTTTATATACATTAAAAGATTTAAATCTTTATTTAGATGACCAGCTCCGCGGGTTGACCAGGCCTGAATTAGAGTTTTCAAAAAGGAGCAATATCGCCTCTTTGTGGGCCGCGGTAGCCTAGTGGTCAAGGTCGTGGACTAGCGCCCGGCGGTTTTCGTTCAGTCGCGGGTTCGATCCTTGGCCGCTAAAGACCCTCCGTGTAGCCGGGGCTGCTGCACGTTAAATCTGTTCGGGACCCAAAGTCCTCCCGTTGGCGTGGTGTGGATGTTAGGAGAGGGGGGGGGTTCCAGCTCAGGTGTCGTCCTCGTCACTTGACCGTGGTTCAAAATTACGAGGTCCGTCGCCAATAGCCCTCTTGTTGCTTCTAGTGCTACATTAATAAAAACTAAACTAATAGCCTCTTTGTGGATATTAGAAGATTTAGAAAGGCAATAATTGCTCCAATATAATGGGAAGAAATTGAATAAAAAGATAAGTGTTTTATTAGAAAAGATTTCCTCCCTTTCCCGATAAGTTCAGTGTGAAAATAACAATTATTATTTATTAAACAACTGGTGGCCGTAGCAATTGAGTTGTCATGGTCGTAAGCTTGTTAACCAGCCATGCTTCCGAGTCTTGATTCCGCCAAAGACTCGTCGTGTACAGAGACACACCTTGAACCTTAAAGAACGCTTCAAGCCCCCATTTACTAACCAGATTCCGTGGAAATAAGAATGATATATGTACGTGAAAATGAGAGAATTAACATGGGAGAAATTATTGATTCTGAAAATATTGAGTTAACTACAAATACTTGTTGCATCACCTGTAAAAAATGTATTTACTTTGTAACTACTTTACCATATTGATTTAAATGGTAATGTACGCTTCACCGTTCAGACCAGGGCCACGCATTCGGTATGGAACTGTAACATATAACACATCGATCAATAACTCCCGAGTCTAACATTGAAAACAACATTTTTTTTTGCAAAATTTTTTTTTATTCATCAACATAACACCCTTTGTTAATCACCTTTTAGGGTGATACAATCGTTCCAACGCTTTTCCAAATCTTTTTTTTTCCCCCAATTTTTTTTTTTTTTTTTCCGCAAGAAATCTTTTTTGTTGCGAGTAAATAGCGATAAACAGCTTTCTGAATCATCGACTCGTTGCTGTTTTTGTTCCATCGAAAGCAATCGCGGCACCCACTTGGAAAAAACCTTTTTCACTTCACTTCAAAAAACCTTTTTCCTGGTCCGATCGACTTAAAATTTTGACACGTTTCAAGCAAAGGTTAGTACTCTAGAAAGACCTGGTTACTGGTTTACTACGAGCGCCATCTCTGGGTTAGTCTCGGGAGTTATTGATCGATGTGTTACCTACCAATAACACAACTATACGTATGAGGTTTCATAGAATCCCCGTCGTGTCCTATCCGATAGGAGAAGACGAAACTAGTAGGTTTATTAATTCTAATCTATTTTGTAATCGACAAAATGGGTTGGCACCACTAGCAGCGGAAGCTGTAGGGACACTCGCGTTTAATGTACGGTGGGCAAGGAGGTGTGGTCCATCACTTCGGCCCTAATGAATACCACAACACAATGTTTTCTTACCTTTCCGCTACGTACTAATTGTTCTGCTCTAGCATTGAACCCGACTTGAATCAATACATATGAGGTAGAGCAATTAAGTAATGAGACGGACGCTGCTATATAAGAAGTACAAATGTGCCAAACGCTTGCGATCGGCAGCTGTTTAGCGTGAAGCCTTCTCTTTTGAATGCAGTGATTGTTTTTTCGATGTGTTCATGGGATTGTGTACTTTCACTGGGTTCTTGAAGGTTAAACTATTAATTGTGGCCGCGGTAACCTAATGGTCATGGCTTCGGACTCGGGGCCGGCGGTTTTCGTTCTGTCGCGGGTTCGATCCTTGGCCGTTAAAGACCCGCCATGTAGCTGGGGCTGATGCACGTTAAAATCTATTGGGGCCCAAAGTCCTCCCGTTGTCGTGGTGTGGAAGTTAGGAGAGGGGGTGACAGCTCAGGTGTCATCCTCGTCACTTGATTGAGATTCAAAATTATGGGGTCCTTCGCCAACAGCCCTCTTGTTGCTTCTAGTGTGACATTAATAAAAAACTAAACTATTAATTTATATCACTACCTTCAATTTCTTGCTGAACTCCATGAAAGAAAGAATAAGAGGGGGAAAAAACCCGACCCGAATTGTGGAAGGACAAGTCATTTCGCCTTGTCTGTCTGTCAAGAGGTTTCTAGGCCAAGCTCAGCATCCCAGTGTTAGACCATTCGCCGGTTCTTGCACTATGCGAATTCCATCTGTTTCCTAAGGAGAAATCTGTAAAAAAAGGAACAAGATTTGAAGCTGTGAATGAGAAAGTGGCAAGCGTCCTGAAGAAGCTAACTAGAGAAGACTTCCACCATTGTTTTGAAAAATGGAAGATTCGCATGGAGCGTTGTAGGGACAGAGAAGGGATGTATATTGATGAAAAGTAAATATGTGTATGATATCAAAATGAAATGTTTTACTGAGTCAGTCTCGTTATTTAATATCCATACCTCGTATGTTTAAAATGTTGTATTAAGTTCATTGCAATTTTAATCATTATAAAGATAGTCTAGATAATTATAGGAACCATTATTCAACGTACAACATAGATATGCTCTCTCCCCATGAACATGGCCCTGAGGGTCGCTTTTAAACCTTCCCGAGGCAACACGACCGCCCTTGCCCACTCCGTCTCTGCCCTTACGTATCTTATTAAAATCAGCATTGGTTTTTTGACCCAATATTTCACGTTGTGAATTCTGCCTCCAGTCACGCGTACTAGGGGCTTATACACAACTCGTATCGCTCAAACTATGCTATTCTTGCTCAACTTAAGAAAGTGTGCCTGTAATGCTGAAAATAAAAGTCCTAAATTACTTGATATTTGATTTCCGTTAAGTTTGTTTGAGAACATTTTAAAACATTTAAGAACATTTTATGCAAAAAAAAAATTAAATAATAAACACCGACTTTTAGTTGCAGGACATCAGTAACATTTCCGTATTTTTCATCAGTATATTTTACACTTGTGTATTCTACATTTGAATGAGTATCAATGGAAATAAATATGCTGGTCTTTGTTCAATACAGGTGATTCCTTAGCTCTAGCCTGGAGTTATTTTAGTATTTAATTGACTGAAATGTAAATCTTGATTACCAATCTGATGTGATTACTGTGCAATATACGACGATATGAATTAAGAACAAATAAAAAGGAGGGATTGGGGAGAAGGAAGTAAAAGTTCTCTGTATGAGATTAAAAAAAAAAACAAATACAAAAGTCCAAAAACACTGTCAGAATGGAAAAATCTTATATTTTGTCTACAAGGGCTTATTTTCTTTAAATAGGTACGGGCATCATGATCCCGAGGCACCCTAGCGATTTTTTTTTCTCTCCTATGGGGTTTACTGTCTTTGTAAACACGGGTAACCATCTCTGTTTTCGACACTTCTTTTCTTGTCAATTAATTTTTACTTTTTCCCATTTTTCAAACATCTAGATAACAGTTTTACCTTGTATGGCACAGCATAGCCACATCTGACTCTTGCGCTATTAAACTCTAACATTACTCACTTTTATGTGGCCGTGGTAGCCTAGTGGTCATGGTTTCGGATTCGCCGCTTGCGGTTTTCGTTCAGTCGCGTGTTCGAGTCTTGGCCGCTAAAGACCCCGCCGTGTAACCGGGGCTGATGCACGTTAAATCTGTCGGGGCCCAAAGCCCTCCCGTTGTCGTGGTGTGGAAATTAGGAGAGGAAGGTGCCAGCTCAGGTGTCGTCCTCGTCACTTGACCGTGGTTCAAAATTACGAGGTCTGTCACCGCTAGCCATCGTGTTGGTTTTAGTGCGACGTTGACATTAACTAAATTAAAACACTCATTCTTATATTTTGAAATAAATTTCATTCTTCAGCGATATAAAATGAAATTTTAGATAATTGTTTCGAATTTTGTTCGTGCTGTATTTTACCATTAATATTATCTTTATTTACCCCTGAAAGTACTGTTCATCTTTCTAGAAAGAGCGCGAAATCAAAGCAAAAATGGAAGAGTTAAATTACTTTCTTACTAAATACAAGATAGATGCACTCATCGAAGCATTTTCCCTGCATTCCAGTGCACTTCAGATCGTATTTAATTTTCGTGAGTGCAATATATTAGTAAAAATTACTAACCTTTCACCGTGAAAAAAAAAAAAAATCGGATAAGAGCAGAAAAGAAAAGAAACGCGAACAATGCTTCATCGAATAAGAACGAGTTGCTAAGTGAACCAAATACATACTATACATTAGGAATAGATTTTTGTCTAAAGAGCGACGTGACCAACCGAATTTCCGAGTAATGCCACCCTTTTGTGTAATTGTGTGATTTAATTAATTCTGGACTGTTAGTGCAGAAACAGCGAGCGTTGATGTGGAAATTGAAATCTAGCATGATGAACATTTTAACGCGTTACGTGTGATATAATTTCTAAATTACTTATCTGTCGTTAAAAACTTTCAAAGAGACGAAAAGAAAAAATACTTTTTTATGCTTCAGATTAAGTTTCATTGGATAGAGTCCAATGAGTTTTCAATGAAGTTTTTGAAACGCAAGTCGCATAATTGCAAATATAAGATTTGTAAATAATTGATGAATCTAAATTATTGGTGTAATTGTTCGCAGATATGTGACGCGATTAAAATTTATTAGATTACTTCATTTGTGCTATGGAATAACTATTATATAGTAATCCAAATATCGTGACTGATTATTTCTTTGCGCTTATTGTTAGGGCATAAAAAAAAATCAAACAAAAATTTTTTTAGGTATTAAATGGATACTCTAAAAATAGAAGAAGAAAAAAGTCTTCGAAAGCCGAACATAATTATTTGACTTGGTCGAGAAGTAATGCTTCCATGACCATAACTATTTTATTTGTCCCACGGATTTTCAAAATTCTTATTGCATCTGAACATGTATTTTCTATGTCAGGGGTGGGGAAATAGCGGACAGTTGAAATTTTCTTGTAGCACCCCGAGACAGTCAGAAAAATCCGCCTTGAACTGAGATGTTCTTCCCATGCATAACATCATTCAAAGCAAAACTATTTGCAAGGTTAAGGGGACTTAGTACCTTTCGAAATGAAAAATAGAACATTTTGACAAACTCTCTCTCTCTCTCTCTCTTTTCAATTCTTCATAAATCAACAATTTTTGCTCAATTCAATATGAAACTTTGCCAGTTTGTGTAATAAAGTGTACAGTTTAAAATATGGAGTCAAGTTTTGCTATTAAATTAATATATTTTCTTATACAACATGAAATATGCTTACAAAAATTTAAAAAATAAATTAGCTTACCTTACGTTACCCGCAAGATAACATTTGAAAGATGTACATTAGAACCATAATTCTTACACCAAATTAAAACTAAATAATGACTTCATTCTGTAAACCTCAAATTTTAAATTTATCTTACATTAAAAAAACTGAAAAATTAAAAAAGTTCTCAAGTTTGTATTTAGTAACTTTTTTTTTCATGTATCATGTTATAAAATAAAATCTAATCATCCCATTAACAAAATTGAGGTTCACAGAATAAAGATTTACAAGTACAACACTCATGTAAAATTTTAAAGCTCTACATGCAAAACATTTTTTTTTTAATACTGTGGGAAAGTGTGAAAATAACAAACTGAGAAAAAGAGGTTTGTTTAAATTGCATTACATAGAACAAGCCACTTTAGACATTTACATTTTTTGTTCCACAGGGCATAATAATCGTCAGATTTTGACGCGGTTTGCTTTAAAATGCTCCTAACATTCAACACTATTTTTTGAAAAATCGAATTTTCGAAGGTGCAAACTATACTAAGTCCCCTTAGGATAACGCAATTTTTATCATTTCGCCTTTTAATAGGGAAACAGAACGCGCTTGAAAGTGTTTCTGTGAAGAATAGGAATCTTCTGTAGAGTTTGGAGTATGAAGTCACAAGATTTCAGGACTTGAAGAAAATTTAGTTTAAATTCAATTCGTTCTCTTATCCCATCACTGTAGATATTGACGATGCAAGAATTTATTGATATGCAGTCAGATCAGAAAATAAGACATTACTTGATTTTTACAAATTTTTGTCTGCTGAAACACTTCCATAGCAGAAGAAATTTGCTGGGACAATGTTCTTCAGATTTGGGTCTACATATATTTATGAGGAAAATGTTTCTTGCTAGAAGATCAACACGGGTAAATAAACTGCTGTTTGTAGAAAATGCAACACCATGAAGGAATCATCAGAATCAAATGAAATTCGCAGCAAATGTCAATTATAGGATATTATGCAAATTAATAAAGTTTCAGAGCCATCGCGCGTGCGCGGCGCGCGCAGCGCCCTCTGAATTGATGCTGAAAGCGTATAAATAAAGTGCTGTAGCGGGACGTTGAAAAAAGTCTATGATTATTTGTTAGTGGCAAACGTTTAGTGAGACCTGAGTATGCCTCCACGACGGAAGAATAAGAAATTCAAGCAACTTACAGAGTTTGAACGAGGGAGGATAATCGGCCTTCGAGAAGGAGGATTTTCCTATCGCGCAATAGCAGCTCGTATGCAGCGGAACAGTTCCACAGTGATGCGAGTTTGGAAGCAGTGGACCGACGAGCACCGAACAACTCGAAAAACAGGCACTGGACGACAGAAGGTGACGTCAGAGCGCGATGATCGACACCTGCTCCGCATGGCGGTGAATGATCGCACAGCTTCCTCCAGGCAGCTGGCAGCACGTTGGTCTACTGCTACAGGTGTACAATTGTCGGCTTCGTCAATTCGTCGTCGTCTGCTGCGCCGTGGATTGCGTGCAAGGGTGCCTTTATACAGGATTCCCCTCACGGCGAATCATCGACGGCTGCGTCGGCAGTGGGCTCTTGAGCACAGAGACAGGCGAGCTGATTGGCACCAAGTTGTCTTTTCAGATGAATCACGCTTCAATTTGTGGACCCATGATGGCCGTGTTCGTGTTAGACGTTATGCCGGTCAACGCTGCCTTCCTGAGTGTATTATTGAACGACATAGTGGTCGAACACCCGGAGTTATGGTCTGGGGTGCGATTTCGTATCATGGACGATCCAATTTGATACGAATTGAGGGTAATCTCAATAGCAACAGGTACGTCCGTGAAGTGCTACAGCCCGAAGTCGTTCCTTTCCTTCAAGGCATCCCTGGAGCTATCTTTCAGCAGGATAATGCACGCCCACATGTTGCGCGGACTGTTCGAGACTTCTGTTCAGCACAACGCATGCAACTTCTTCCTTGGCCTGCTTATTCACCGGATATGTCGCCTATTGAGCACGTGTGGGATATGGTTGGTCGGCGTCTCGCTCGTGATCCGCGTCCTGCAGTTTCCAAAGACGAACTTTGGTTGCGCATACAAGCGATATGGAATTCTCTTCCTCAAGCAGATATTCAACATCTGTTTTCCATGCCACGTCGTATAGCAGCACTTATTGCAGCGCATGGTGGCTGCACCAAATACTGATTTCGGACGCTTAATTTGTTTCTTTTGTTTTGAAATTTTCATCATTTATTTGTATCAGTACAAGTCGTTTCTGCAATAAATTTCATTTGATTCTGATGATTCTTTCATGGTGTTGCATTTTCTACAAACAGCAGTATATATACGAGTAGATACTCTTTCACTGACATGAACTTGCAGGCTGTGATGAGAATCTTAACAAGTAATCTCACTCCTGATATAAAAAAATGCAGAAAATTGTGATAGAACATATTTGTCTTATTAAACTGATTCTAAAATTAAATATGCTTGCAATTATAGATGATACGTAATTTAGCACAAAAATAAACTGAATAACTATTCAGTTTAATTTATATTTATTTAATTATTATTTAATTTATATTTATTACCCACGCCGCTAGTCACTACTTCCACAAAGTGGCCCCCGAGCCAAAGCAATTACCCAAATCCTGTTCTATGTTAAGCATGTCAAACTTATTTTCAGCCTTGTACCGATTTCTAACAACGTCAGATATCTATTATGTTTCTTTAACTTTCCAGTAAAAGCCCCGTTGGTCGCACTACACAGCGTATTCAAAAAGTTCCCGGACAGATCAAGCATAGACTATATAACTTAGTGGACATACTTATATTAGATATTAAGAGTTTACACAGCATCCTTACAATTCAATACAACAATTGGAAAGAATGTACAGGTCTTATGGAAGGCCTCCACTCCAACATTTGTAACATGGGCTATTCACGAAACTTCCCTTAATTCACTTCTGGGGTTTCTTTCTGACTTTATATGTGTATGTAAATTCCCATTTCCCTTCCTCCCAAACGAAACGTGGTTACACAAATTAGGCAAATTTTAGAAATGTAGTGAATAGATATAATCAAGTCGTATAAAAGCCGCAGAGAATGATTGCAGGTTTACAGAAAACTTTCTGTAATAGAACAAGTAATATAAAAAAAAATTTCTTATGTCAATTTCGACTTAGGTCAACAATTTTTTTTTATTTTAGTTACTTTTTATTAAATAATTACATTTAATATAAATATGTATATACATGCGACAGAATCACAATATTAAATGGAAAAAGAAATTTTTTTCCATCGATCTGCACGCTTCGTCACTGATGGTATTTATTCCTAAATTTACATCCTGCTAATTTTTTTCTCTCATAAAAAACTAAAATTTATTATTTGAAAATCAAATAAAAAAATTTTATACTTCGACGACATTCGATCCGAAGGCATGATGATTCTACGCCGACGCTCTACCAAATTTGCCATTGCAAGACAAATGACATAATTTAGTAGAAGCATTGGTTTGTTTCTTAATTCATCCAGTAAATTAAATGGTTGGAATGCAGTTTAGCCCAAACACTCTTGGCGACAGAAATTATTTGGCGGTATTTTGTCAAATGTGACCTCCCTGGTCGGCTTCGCGGACTATGTCCAGCCAAAAAAAAAATCGCCAAGTTTGGCAATTTTTGAAATCGCGCTAAGCGGTTGACTAAACTGCATTTTCTCCAATTAAATTTAATTAAATGAATGAATATTTGAAAAAACTATATTAGCATCAAGTGTCATCCACTACAAGTTTAAAAAATGTATTTGAACTTGAGTGGATGAATAAAAAGTAATTTATTAACGATTGAAAATTTGAACAAGATATATATATAGAGAGAGAGAGAGTGAGAGCTAATAGTAGGAATTTAAAAAATCGCGGTAGTAGAAAAGATAAAAAATAATTCGAATTAAAAACCAACGTTTTTAAAAACAACGTTTTTATATGGCGGCAAAGTTTATTAAAAAAATTATTGAAATATTAGTTAAAACTGGATGCAAATATCTAAATATTGCATTGTTAGGCAAGTAAGAACAGTTCCCAAAATTTCAGAGCTCTAGCTTGCTGGGAAGTTGGTTAAATTAACGATAGAAAACTTGATGACACAGTGATACACACACAGACAGATACACACCAAGTGAAATACATAAAAACGTTAAAACTAACTAAAATTAATTAATTCATCCGGTAAATTAAATGAATGGAATGCATTTTTACCCAACCACCCTTGGCGACAAGAATTACTTAGCGATATTTTGCTAAATGTGGCTACCCTGTTCCGTTTTACGGACTTAAGTTAAACAAAAAATAAAATAATAATAATAATAAATAAAAACCAGCCAAGTTTGGAGCAAATTTTTGAAATCGCGCCAAGTGATTGGGCTAAACTGCATTATTAAAGAAAATATTAATTAAAACTTATCGCAAACGTCTAAATATTGCATTGTTAGGCGAGTACGAACGATTCCCAAAATTTCAAAGCTCTAGCTTGATGGGAAGTTGGTTAAATTAACGATCGAAAATTTGATGACACACACACACCAAGTGAAATTCAGAAAAACGTTGTAAAAATGTGTGAAAGCTTTGAATAAGGTACGGAAGTTACTTGCGTATCTCTGTGATCTATGGGGACTAGGTAATCTGGTAGAAATTTCTCCATTGTGGATTTACTCGTATCGTATCCCGTAAAGTATAATCTGACATTTTGTAGAAGTTGATAGTTCCGCGTGGAAGTATAATGAACTAGTAGAGAGCATTCACTTTTTTAGAGAAATAAATAAGGCTTTGAAAAAAATTTGTCTACATTCTTGAATTGAATTTGAGTACTACAACCTCTGACAATAAAGTTCGGTGAATAGTCCTGTAACATTAACGTAGGTGAAATATTAACGAAAGTTACCTAACTGTCCTTCGAAATAGTCACCTCCCATAACTATGCACCCCTGAGATCTGCTATACGTGTCCTGGAAACTTTGCAAGAAGTCTTCTTTTGGGATGGAGTTCAAAAGACTCGTCACGTTTCGTTGGATGCCAGGAATATCGTCAAATCTCTTTCCTTTCAAAACGAGTTTGAGTTGTGGGAATAGGAAAAAGTCTGGAGGATTGAGATCTGGCGAGTATGGTGGATGTTCAACTTGCACCACCCCCTCTTTTGCCAGGAATTGTTTGACGATATTGACTGTGTGAGGGCGAGCATTGTAGTGAACAAAAAACCATGAGCACTGGGGTCGTACCCTGCCTAGTTAGATGTCTCATGAAACGGTCAAAATTTCAATGTACCTTGCAGCATTCATCGTCGTTCCCTCAGGTAGAAATTCGTTGTAAATAATGCCTTGATTATCAAAAAAGGTGGTGAGCATCGTTTTTATGCATTCTGTTCTGACCTTTTTCTGACGAGGTGATGAAGGAGAACGCCATTCCATTCTCGGGCGAACCACTCGTACACACACTTCACGGACAGTGCTTGATCTTCATAAACACGTACCAGCATCGCATGAGTTTCTTTTGGTGTCTTGCCAAACTTAAAACAAAACTTTAAATTGATCTTTTGTTCATTCATTTTCCTGTTTTCAGTTAAGAACCAACGCACTAAATAAGCACTTAGTAAAACATGTCTTACACGGAACACAAACGACGCTCTGCAGAACAACGGTGGGGGCAGATGGTCAACACTTGCAGCTACGCAGGTGCAGCGTTTTGTTTCGCCAGTGTTGCCCGATCGGCCGTTCTGACTTCATTGACCGAACTTTATTGTCAGAGGTTGTATTTTAATTACTTTATCTGTGCTTGGAATTAAGTTGAGCTTCAGCATTGTGATTAGACATATTTAAGACGAGTTAGATAATTGATATACGCACGCACACTATTGAGTTCCAATGTCACCGCCCCTTTAGTTTCCTCTATCGACTAGAACCGCTGCATTTTTGTTTTCATTTCTAACTTGGGAATTAAAAAATATTATAGGCGGACAAATCTGGGGGGTACAGGAAGTGGTTAATGAACACAACCTGCCATCTCGTTAAAATATGCTGCATGAAGATAGAGTTGTGAGGTAATGTATTGTTGTGCAAGAGGCACCAATTTCCACTGTCCAACAAATCGAGCTTCCCACGCCTCATTCGTTTCAAACGCCGATCCGAAACATCTTTGTAGAATACCCCAGTCACAGTGAAACCTTGACGACGAAATTCTGTTGCACAAATTCAAAATTTACATCATTTTGCCTCAAATATGACGATCTGATCTCTCGGTCGAGTCTCCCCAACTTTAAATCTTGGAATCCACTCGAATAATTGGGAACGACTCATGGTCCTCGTTACCAAATAGATCTGATCATTTAATATGCTTCTGTGGCCAATATTCTCGATTTAAACTAAAATTTGATTTTCATTCGTTGCTCCCTTTTTTCCATTACAATGTTGCTCCCTTTTTCCATTACAATAATGTACACTTTCCTCAAGGGAAAGCCTCCAAGTCGGAACCAGTGAGAAATGAATGGAACCGCTTGATATACGCTTAGATGAAGGCCGTGACTGCATCATCCCGTCAGTTTTGTAGAGATAGAGCTATTTGTACTTTTATAAGAGTGGGTGTGCCCCTCCCCCCTGTAATTTTTTTTTGAATAGATTATGTATATGTAGTTATAATGGTTGTTTTTCGTTTCAAAATTTATAGCAGGTGTACTTTTCATTCTGATATGTTTTATACTGCTTATATTGTTCATAGGTATATTTTATGTAAAATAATTCTGGCACATTAATTGCATTATTACTTATCAAACAGCTTTTTTTTTATCTCAACAAAAATATACAGATTACCCACTTTTCTTAGAAATACCGATGTTGGTCAATAATAGGTTGGTTTCCTACCACCTGGTTGTAACAAAATAAACGAGAAATTGACATTACACAAATAAAAAAATAATATAAATACTTTTCTTTAACATAAACTTTCCAGGGCACAGAATAAAAAGTTAATAAAAGCGTAAAAAAAACATACATTTTTCTTTTATTTTGAAAGCGGAATACTTATTGAGATAAAATACTAATAGTGTGGTGAGTATTTTATTAACTGTTGCTGGAATAGTCGTTGCTATTAGTGGGATAAATGATGCGCCGATTGCTCATGACTAATAATAGTTCAATGGCGAATGTTATGATTAACATTAACCCCATTATTAATTGGCATATATTTTCATGTATAAGACGACCTTCATATGAGACGAGGTAGGAATTTTCGTCAAAATTTTCTAATTTTAGCACATCTATCCTGTAAGAAGACCCCCAAACAAACAACTGTCTTTGATCAGGACTCACCATCTGGGACAAATTTTATTTTCTTACCCTGGAAGCAATGTCTATAGAAGCTCGTAGCGAATCATGAACTCGCATGTACCTCTAACAAATCCTACAAGGCGATGTACTTAAGACGATTTGTTATGAGATACTGATGACGAAACGAAAATCGACTCGCAAGGTATAGAATGGGATTCACATGACGATTTACTCAACAACGAAAGCGAAGATGTACTTCGGGGCTATTTGTCTTAGGTTTGTGAAAATATTCTGAAAACTTTTTTTTGGTAATTTGTTGGAAAATTATAAATTTGTGCTACAATTCTGTAAAATTTATAAATTCACAAAGTAACAGTTTAATGGGAAAATATGGTAAATCATTCATGACATGTTGATAGATAGCGGCTTCATCTACGAGTACGCTGGATTCTTTTTTTTTTTTTTTTTTTTTTTTTGCCTATTTCTCGCATTCGGAATAAGTATTCCACACAATTTTATTTTCCCTTTAATCAACGTTGTGATATCATTTTACGCACTTCTGCTGCGGTAAATGTTAATTAAAATTCCTCTTGGAAAATTTCTAAAAAGACTGGAAATTTTTTTTCGCGAGCTTTGGTTAACCTCCTCTTTGGTATTTGTCCATTATAGCGGCGCCCGCCAAATTAAGAATTCGGATGTAGACGGAAAATTGCCAAACAGTAAGATTTATCGCCATGTTTGGTTGTAAACTCTTAAGGTTGCAGTCCTAAAGAAACAGCACACCATCAGTTAAGTAAAATATCGCTTGCCTGTTAATTTTTCTAAATACCTATTTTGTTGCCTTTGAAAATGTCGTTAACAATTTTCAGTTTACCAAACAGCGAAATGGATGATGGTTTTACACATTTCACAGTGAACCATAAGTACAATTTTGTTGATCCGTCTACGGGAGTGAATGTGGGGTTCCGCAAAGTGGCGTAACAAGAAACAGCGCGGCACGGCATCAACTAGAATAGTATCTGGCAGAATTTATGTGGAGGAAATATGTAGAGATAAAAATTCTTTCTATGAAATAATGAACGCAATTTCGAAAATATGGCCTTATATGTAGATTGATGTTCTAAAAGTAATGTAAATATTAATATTAAACATCTAAATTTTTATAGTACTTATTGGGATGAGATTTATCACTAAACATATAAAATATTATTAAATAAAAATATTAATTAAAAAAGTTCTATATTATTTATTGGTGTGTTATTTGCTTTCCTACATTTCGGTTTCGCACTCTGCTTACTTGGCGCATTTAACTAGCTTGGCGACATTGGCGTATTTTTAATTTGGCGGGCGCCGCTTTAATAGACAAGTACCACATCTTTTTGCAACTTTTAATTTTTGATTATCATTTTAAGAGTACAAAACCGCTACACTTTCCACGGATTATACTTATACAAAAGAGTGTATAGTGTTGAGAGACTTCCCGTCAAAACAAATATTTCCTCAACCTCCAAGTCTGAAGCATTTTGATTTATTACTTAGCTCCGAATTTGAATTTGAGTAGGTGACGTCATGGTACTTTTGGCAGCTCCTGAGAACTTAATGCATAGAATTTAGCGGTAATGGAAAAATTGTTGTCGGATTCAGAATTCTTGTGAATTAATGCTTGCCTTCATTCACTGGTCGAAAAAAGGACGGGTCTCAGATTGAATATTAATATTGTTCTCAATTTTTTTTGTTTGTTTTGAATTGCACTCCTCGCTCAGACTAGCTTTTAAAGAATCAAGATCAATAGTACAAAAAATAGAATGAATCAATTCCTGGGCATTTAGGTATTATTTCCTAAAAATATTAGCTACAGAAATTGAATCGCTGAAACTAAAAGATTTTTTTTTACAGATTATTTCATTCTTCTATATCAGAGATATTCTACCTTTTACACTTTGGGAAACCCTTTGAGCTTACCGTTTTCTTTTTTTTTTGAAGGAACCTCTTGGCCAAAGGGCTGTAAAAATATGGTATCAAAGCTTTATCCTACGCAAATTTACAAAATTGTTACTGCATCTTTATTTTATCACAACACAAACATTTTAATGAGATAATGAATAGAAAGGTAGCTAATGGCGTTTTTTGGTTTTCTAAAAGGAATTCTATCAATAATAAATAAAAGCAACAATATTTTAAATTATAACAAAATCATAATTTTTTTTTAATGATTTGGCTGTGATTGCTTTTTATTGCAAAGTATTTTAACGTCTAGAACAATTGTAGAACTCTGCAACCTAATGTCCTCTTCAGCATTCAATTTGTTTTTGTATTTTGTTTTTGTCGCAGCGTACAAAGCTTTTTCGTATACTTAGTTGAAGCAAATGACATTAGACGTTTCACAGCTCTTTTGGCAATTTCGCAATATTCTTCTCCAATGTCAATCCAAAAATGCATAATATCAACATACTAAATTTTAGTTTCAACTGAGTGCCGGTCTATATATCAATTTGAGATATATAGACTGAGTCTAGGAACGGAGACCAAAATGCTACCTAATGTGTCTCGATTAATGCTTTTGAAGCACGTGACTTTTACGAAATTTAAGATTTTATTTTATCCATCAAATATTTTATTTTATCTATAAAACATTTATTTATATTTATTTTTACAAGCAAAGTGCCTTTAAGAATTCATTCATTTATAAAAATTAAATGTTTATTAAAATTTTGGTGCTTTTATTAATTAAATAGTAATCACTTGCGAATCTCTGTCAAAGTTCCAGGGAACCATAGGGTTTCCACGGAATTCAGATTGGAGACCTCTGGAGCGAATGCTCAGAAGTCTCGTAATTTTTGACATGTTTTCCTATCATGTTGTTCTTTAAATATAATATCATTTAAAATTTGATATCTTTAGAAAACGCACATTTAAGTTGTAAGGGCTTTATATCTTATAATGAAAATGACATGCTATCAAAAGTTATGTTCAATGAGAAGGGATAAAAGTGCTGTATTTATAATTTTCTACTCGAGACCGATGTCACTATCACTGAAATAATATCCAAAAATGTCACGTATAAAATATCGGAAAGCGAATTTGCTTACACACGTAGAGATGGGATGAAGTAACAGATGACATACATATATAGACTCTAAGTTTCTGGGAGCATTAAACTGATTCTAAAATTAAATGTGTTCAGCTATAGATTATTTGAAATTAGTGAGAAAAATAAATTGAATAAAACTAAAACTATTTTATTAAATTTATATTTGTGGATTTTTTTTTGGTACAGTTAATATACTTTTTCTGAAATGAAAAGTTAACTAATGAACGTAGTCATTTTAAAAGATGCGGCCATCTGTTAGTCTCCGTTTCCTCAAAGTGGCATCCCAGTCGAATCATTTGCCCAACCCCTGCCATAGAGGATGAAATACTTTATTTATTAAACAAAAAGAATATTGTTTAAAAGGATAATAGCTTTTGTTGCTCCACATCCTTCATAACTCAATCCTTATACAACAATTAATTTTATCTTTAATCCTAATAAGTTATCCATAGCAAATATAATGTCTCTCTCTCTCTCTCTCTCTCTGTGCATGTGTGTGTTATTAATATCCCACAGTTTAATTTTGATGCGTTGTCAGTTTAAGAAAAATAAAAATCCTTTTAAAACTTCCAACCGGAATTAGACGAATGTCATAAATTCACATAAAAAAAATCAATCAATTGATTGATTTTATTAACGTCGCATTGGAAGCAACACGAGGGCTACCGGGGAGGGACATCATAATTCTGGACCACCATCAAGTGACGAAGATGACATCTTAGCTCGATTACCTTCCACACCGCGCCATCCAGAGGACTTTGAACCTCGACAGATTTAAAGTGCATCAGCCCCAGCTACACAGCGCTTAGTGGCTACAAGACTCGAGTCAAAGACTAGACGAAAATCGTTATTCGCGGTCATGACCACTAGGCAACCGTGGCCATGATAAACAATTCAAAGGCAACGTGATCAATTTTATTACAAGTTGGTTGGTTTTATTAACGTCACACTAGAATCAATAAGAGGGCTATTGGGGACGGACCTCGTAATTCTGAAACTCGGTCAAGAGATGGGGTCAACACTTGAATTGGTACTTCCCTATCCTAACTTTCACACCACGTCAATGGGAGGACTTTCAGCCTCGACAGATGTAATGTGCATCAGCCATGACGAATCTTTAGGGACAACAAGACTCGAATCCATGACTCTAAGAAAACCATTGGCCACGAGTCCGCGGCCATGACCACTAAGCAACCGTGGCCACAACAAATAGTGCAAAGGCAAAGTGATAAATTTTATTGCAGATAATTGCTGATTTATGATAATCGTAATACAATCACTTAATTCTAAAACACTTAACTTTCAACAACTTTAAATTCTATAAATTTAACTTTAAATTCTATAAATTTAACTTTAAATTCTATAAATTCGGAAACACTTAATTCTAAAACGCTTTAATGGCAACATGTCAATAACAAAAATATATAAGCATGTAAATTTGAAAATATTTGATCACTTAAAGAATGCAATAATTTCAAATATTTTTATTTTTGAATCTCAATTTTTTCTCTGTGAAATAATTAAAGAATTGAGAGCGAGATTTTCTGAGAACATTATTATTGTGTAAACTACAGAACATAAAGGTTAGTAAAAGTTTTTAGTAAAATGTTTAGTAGACAATAATAATTTTAAAATAGCTTTAATAAGCGAACAACATATAGATATAAATACTTAAATTCTATGAAATAATTTTAAAATTGGTCAATATTTTATTGATGTCTAATTTGAAAGCAAATTAAACCAAATAAAAATAAATAAATACTTAAATTTTCGAACAGAAAATATGAACTTCAATGATAACAAAGAGAAAAATACAATATTTGATTAATTTATGGTTTCTACTGTACTATTTTGATAAAATCGCAATTTTAATCTAATTGGGAAAACCTTCAATAGTTTCAAATTTTATTAATTAGAAGTACTTATCTCTTTATTTTCATGAAACTAAATGCATTTCATTGCGAGTCTCTGGTTTCATTCATTATGCGATTTTTTTTTTTGTCTCGGTCTCGATTGCTTGTGAAATTTAACGATTCGTTATAAAAAGGGTATTATCTCTAATTTTTCCAAAGAAAATTCAATCTTTGGTGGTTTCGCAGTCCTTTAATTTGTATTATATTCCTTTTGAAAACCGTGGGTGCGGCAGCCTAGTGGTCATGATTGTGGACTCGCGGTCTATGCTGTTTCCGTCGAGTTTTAAGGTTCAAGCCAAGATGCCATGAAAGGCACCGTACAGAGGGTTTGATGCACGTGAAATCTGTCAAGAGTCCAAGTCCTCCAGTTGACGAACTCTCAAAGGCTTAACTTCTTCAGATGAAGACTGGCATCTCTCACCCGAGGCACTCTGGGGATCTTTTCCTCTAACAGGGATTACTATATCTGGTGAATACGGGTGACGCACCCTGGGATACCCTAACGAGCCTTCTCCGTTTCCGAACTTCCTTCTTTTCATCCTATTTTTTTTTTTTTTTTATTTTTTTATTTTTCTGGGTTTTTTTTTAAAACGTCTAGATCACAAAAACGGCTTGTCTGGCGCAGAATAGCCAGACCTAGCTCTTGCGCCATTGAACTTCACTATCACTACTCTCCTCCCGTTAGCGTGATGCGGAAATTTGGAGAGGGAGGTGCCACCTTGGGTAACGTCCTCGTCACTTGATCAAGGTTCAAAATTACGAGGTTCATAGCCAATAGCCATCGTGTTGCTCAGTGCGACACGAATAAACTTTCTATCAATCAAGCACATTTATAAAAATTCTGTTAAAGGAGGTCGTTACACTCTTTCTGTTGCCTAAAAATATATTGCAATAGATATAGTTCTATAAAAATTCATTAAGGAAGTTTATTCTTGCGAAAATATATAAGACGATGTGATGGAATTAATACAACACACAAAAGGAGTTTGGAGATGTTTAAGTATGGGCAATTTATTTTTGATTTAATCCAGAGTCCTTTTTTTATATAAAAAACTAATCCATCGATTTTTGTTTCCTCTATATTTTCCCCCAATCTTCAGAATCCCCTCAGGGACTTGCCTTCTTTAGGTAAATACGGGTATCGTGACCCAGAGGTGCCCTTGATATCTTTTTTTCCTCCCCTTAAGAGCTTTACTGTTCTTTGCTGAACACCGATAATGCGTTCCTGGATACCCTAAAAATCCTTCTATTTCTACCGTAATTCTTATTAACCATTTCTCCTTTTCCCCCATTTTTTCCACCTCTGGATCAATTGCGCACGGTTTGTTACAACGTAGCTAGATTTGGCATTTGCGATACAAAATTCAACTTTACACAACCCATTATAAGAATTTTTTAAAGATTATTTTCTTGCGAATCTCGATTTAATTTTTCGATTTTTTTTTTTCGATTTAATAAGAATTCATATTTTGACAAATTTTGGGGATTTTGTACGAAATATTATATTATCCTCATTCAAATACTTCCCTCGTATTAATGCTTTAAGTGTCTTATTCAAGAACTAACTGCCCATTATTAAAGGTAATAAATTTCATGGCTGAAGATATTTGAATTTTGTCATGGGCTGGAAACCAAATTCCATTATCATAAGGAATAATGGGAGGTTACTGAGAATTTTAAATAGAACCGAACTTTTCAGATCTTCCGTGGCACAACGATTGCCGCGGTAGCCCAGAGGTCATTATTGTGAATTTGGTAATCGACGATGCTAAAATCGATTCACGGGTTTGATTTCGGGTTCCACTAAAGACACTGGCATCCAAAATAATAAGGGCTGTAGCACGTTGAATAGCCTAAGCCTCAAAGTGCTGCGAAAGTATGGTGTGGTATGGAAGTTGGGAGAGTGAGGTAATTTAACAGGGGTTTTAAATTATATAAGGTCCGTCATGCACATTTACAAAAAGGATTCACAAATCGTGAGACTGTTTTCTTCCTGAACCACAATATGTTAATTTATAAAATGAAACTTTCTCTTGCATGTAAATTAATTTTGTTTAAAGCCCATTTGAAGATAGGAAATTAATCTTTTCTCACTGCAAAAATAAATTCTACAGTTTAGATACCCAACGAAATTATTTCAATTAGTTCCTCACAAGAAGCAACATATCGGCGAATTAATAGTGTAATTGTTGAATGAATTATGAACTTGAATGGAAATTTAGGCGATAAATGTTTGAAAACTTGAGATTTAAAGACTAGTTTCATTATTTAAAAGTATTAGGATAATAAGTAATTATTCTGGAACACATAAAACTATGTTCAAGCTTTATTTTGAAGATTTTATTAGGAAATACCACGTACGAAGAGGTATCTAATAAATCTGTCGATATACAAAACCCTTCCATTGGCGTGGAAGTTAAGAGAAAAAGGTGACAGCTCAAGTGTTGTCCCCTTCACTGAACCGAGGTTCAAAACTACAAGACCAATAGTCCATGACTTTGTGGACGCCTTTTATTTTGTGCCATTTAACCATATATACGTTGCTGGTTATTCGTCTTATTTCTGAAAGAAAATATCTCATTGTTAGTTCTATAATTCCTGTCATGTTAATTTCTGCTCTGTAAACACATTGCAAGCTTTTCTACTTTTGAATTTCGAAATTATGTAGTATCTTATGTTCTTTAGTCGAGAAATACTGAGTGTGTGTGTGTGTGTGGGGGGGGGGGTTTGTCTCTCGGGAGGCTGGTTTTAGCTCTAAACTCTTCGGGGGAAAGCTCATTCCCCTTGGTCATTCTGTCAATAGCTCTCGTGTTGCTTCTCGGTGCTACGTTATTAGTCAATCGAGGGGGAACCCAAAAGTTTCCGGAATAAAGCTGCAAAAGGCGGAGTTTACGTAGTACGCATTTCTCCTGCTACGAACATGTCACTCAACCCTTTGCGAATTCGGTAATGTCCTGGCGTGATCCGGGAACATTTTGTCTTCCCTTTGAATTCTTAAACGCTTGTTTTATTCTCGTTTATTAAGATGACAGATTTAAGAGAACGACGCGAGGCAGTGAAGCTTTTTGCTAGGTTAAACCATAGCAGAATCTGTTGCGATGTTGAAAACGGCTTGCAAAGGTGGCGCTGTGGGGTTTCTCTCGTTTCAAAAATGACGACATTGTGATTGATGATAAACCTCATTCTCGATGTCCGCAATCCGCCCGAACAGACGAATATATCAATGTTCGTAACTTGCACTTGAAAATTTACAACGGACCATAGAACTTGGGACTAAGCTAATTGAATTTTATTAAATCTAGGTTCAGAGAATTTTAACTGAAGATTTGGGAATGAGAAGGGTCGCTGCCAAATTCGTGCCTCGGGTTCTGACTGGGCAGTTAACCCGTTCGCCCCCAGCATATCACGGGCGAACCGCTCCGTGAGTGTCTTCTACGGCCCAATGTATCAATAGAGATACTCTTGATGCGAACGTTTTATTTGATTTTTTTTAATGTTACTATATGGCGTTACGACACCGCTATATATATCTATATAGTTAAATAGATAGGTTATTTGGAGTGTTGACCTTGGTGATATGGACTTGGATTTCACTTTTGGCAACCAGGAGGGGGGTAATTGTTAAAAGCACGTGTTGCTTCGCGGCTCTTTAAATGTAATGACATGATTTAAAGGCTTGCTTTTTTCTTTCTTGCTTGCTTCTTAGGAGTTCGAAGGAGAATTTATGGCCCTTTATGGGGGTTAGGGCTTTTGGTAACGGATTTTCCCAGCTGTTCATTTCATTCGGTCGGTTTTTATTTGTAGCGACAGTCATGACGAAAAGAAAGTGTTTATCTGATACTGAGATTTGCGAAATAATAAATGAATCTGACAGTAATAATAACGAAAATAATCCAAATCTGTACAAAGACATTAAAGTAAAAAAAAAAGATGACTAAGATGTGCCCTTTACTCAAATTCTTGCGTGAAGCGTCAAAATATGTGTAAGACATTTGACGTTGTACTATGCATTGAATTTTTTTTTATAAATATACAATACAGCAAAATAAGATTTCTTTTGTATCTATATATTCCATATAATGGTACATCATTACACCATGAAATTTATGTAACATATGTAAATATATTTTATATTTTTTTAAAAGTATGATTTTTTTTATGTATAAAACATTCAATTTTCGATAAAATATTTTTTTCTTTTGTATATATTAAGTTTAATGCATTTTAAATAATATATGTAAATACCAAAATATTTTAATGAATTGCCGATTTTAGAGGAATTTTTTTCACGAATTAGGCTTAATATCTAAAATTGTCTGAGCACAGCGCGACACTCCGCGGAAGAAGCACTTCTTTTTTACAACGTTTTTCTGAATTTCACTTGGTGTGTGAGTGTGTGTGTGTGTGTGTCATCAAATTTTCGATCGTTAATTTAACCAACTTCCCATCAAGCTAGAGCTTTGAAATTTTGGGAATCGTTCGTACTGGCCAAACAATGCAATATTTAGACGTTTGCGAGAAGTTTTAACTAATATTTCAATAATTTTAATAAGTCAAAATATTCTTTCCTCTCGGCGCTTTTAGGATAAGGAAAAAATTTCTTTCCCCCTCTGGGAACACCGGGCACTCCCCACACCACATGAGTCCTCGTAAAACTATTGTACTCACAAAGGGGAGATACTATCTCCCCTTTACTATCTCCGAGATAGTAAGGGTTGCTGACTTTTAGTCAGTAATCATTCGCAAGAAAGAAAGTTTCCAATATTTGGCGCCGTGTCTTATCACAATAATTTTTTCTGAATTTTGGTTCCCATTCTTTTTTTAATCGAATGACTTACAAACTTTCAAATGCATGTTTTGATTTTATGAGTATTATGAATTTTTTAATACGCTCACAAATATCTCTTTTTTAGTAAATTTTAAAGTTAAAAATAACCAACAGTTTTAACTAATATTTCAATAATTTTCTTTAATAAACTTTGCCACCATATAAAAACGTTGTTTTTAAAACCGTTGGTTTTTATATCGAATTATTCTCCCTCCAGTAGCGAAAGGGGAGATCCACTCAATACGCCAGTTTTTAGAACCGAATGGCACGTGTGCCAGTGTTTAG
Source organism: Nephila pilipes (assembly GCA_019974015.1). NCBI lineage: Eukaryota > Metazoa > Arthropoda > Arachnida > Araneae > Nephilidae > Nephila > Nephila pilipes. The sequence continues at coordinate 25,279 of BMAW01027424.1, read as the reverse complement.
CTCCAAGCATCTTACTCACCTGCCCTAGATGCATGCGATTTCTTGTTTCTGCGCATGAAGAGGGGGAATGAAAGATTTGATGACATAGACAGTGATCCAGAAAAATACTAGGGATCTGTCAATTACCACTGGAGATGAACATCAAAAATGTTCTGAACAATAAAATCGGCTATTGGACTAATGTAATAAGTGTAATGGAAAGTAGTTTGAAGAAAAAAGAAAGGTGGTTTAATAAAAAAATAAATAAATTGAAATACATAGCTTTTATTAAAAGATACAGTTAACTTAAGGGTAATACTTTGTACCTATTAATATATTTATATTTTCTTCCAGAATATATGCTTTAGTTTCTTCTGTGTTTTCGCTTCTGTACATATTCAGTCTTTAAAAAATGTTGCATGAATGATTAATGACAGTTTTTTTTTTTAATTCAATGTATCTTTTCAGATGTTTCAGGAATTTCTGATCTGTGTATTATTACTGGCAGCAATAAAACCTGCTCATTCAGCTAGCAATATGAATTACCTTATAAGTTTAAGATGGAAGCTCTCTTATGCTCTGGATGTGTTTGCTATCGATTTTTTTGACAACTTGCCCTACAGACTTTCGGAGAATATTTTCATATGTCCTTTATCCATTACAAATGCATTGAGTGCTGTCTATTGTGGATCTCGAGGAGACACTGAAGAGGTACAGTCTGAAATTTTGAAAATAAACTGGTTTTAAGAATAATAAAACCAGTTTATTTTTTGTAATTAAACTGGTTATGACTATACTGTCAATGAAGAGCAAGTGTATACAGGCCATTTTAAATTCTTATAATCTTTCATGTGTGTGTGTGTGCAACCAATTAAATGATTCATCTAAATTTTTGAGGATCATTATCTCGTACAGTTTGAAGATTAATGGCTGTGTAACCGGTAAGGCTAAGGTTAAGGGGCTCAATTTAATAAAAGATTTTACTTCAGAAAGGAAAGGAGTGAGGTAATAGCTAGGTTATCACCCTCGTCTTTTGACCATAGTTCAAAATTACAAGATTCGTCGCAAACGACTCGAATGTATGGCTAGAACGATATTGGCAAACTGTAGAGTAGAATAAGGTTTTTGGAAGTTGAAAGCCGTAATATATATACAGTGGCACAAACAATTGAGGATACACCTTACTTTTACTTGATAAATCCAACTTTCAATCAAAATAACACCTTAACCAGAAGTGCAAACGAATTTTTATTCTTAGACATAACAAAAGGTTTAATTAACAGTAAAAATAAAGAAAAATCAACGCCAAAATTCTAAAATAAAACTTTTTAGAGGCATTTCAATTAAACATAAGCAGATTTTTACCTCAAAAAATTGAGGATACACAAATGAAATTTGATTTCTTTTTGCTTGCTACTGATAATCTAAGTTTGGGAAATTTTATCCTAAACTTTTTCAACTGTTATTTCTGTCTTTTGAAGTTGGTTATGAGAATATAAAGCTGTAATTTTAAATGGAAAATGGCTCCTCAGAAAGAGACTAGTATTGATGTAAGAAAATTTATATTAAGGTTATTTAAGAAGAGAAAATCTTATCGTGAAATAGCTGAAATTGTCGGTAGAAGTCACTCATGTGTCCAGAAAATCATTGGGAAATTTAAACGCGATGGATTAATTCAAAATAAGAGTGGAAGAGGAAGGAAAAGTATTCTGAGTGATGAAGCTAAAAGGAAAATTTTAAAAGATATCAAGATTAATCCTAAACTGAGTGCAGTCAAACTAGCTGCAGAAACTTCTCGAATAATCTGCAGAAGTGTAAGTGCTGAAACTGTGAGAAATGTGATTAGACATGCTGGATATAGCAGTCGAGTAGCTAGAAAGAAACCTTTCATAAGCTTACAAAATCAGAAAAAGCGTTTGGAGTTTGCAAAAACTCATCAGTTGAAGACAGAAAACTTTTGGAAGAAAGTTATATTTAGTGATGAAAGTAAATTCAACATTTTTGGAAGCGATGGTCGTCACACCGTTTGGAGAAAGCCGAACACCGCTTTGGATCCAAAAAATTTACGTCCTACAGTTAAACATGGTGGTGGCTCCGTCATGGTTTGGGGTTGTATGGCTGCAAATGGGGTAGGAAATTTAGTTTTTATAGATGGTATAATGGATCATAAGCTTTATATAGACATACTCCGCAACAATCTTAAAGAAAGTGCACAAAAATTGGGTTTAGATGGAAATTTTATATTTCAGCACGACAACGACCCCAAACACACGGCACGTAATGTCAAAATGTGGTGTCTTTTTCATTGTAAACAGCAATTGCACACACCGCCACAGTCTCCTGACATCAATGTCATAGAAAATTTGTGGGCCACACTAGAAACAGCGGTTCAAAAACACCAGATTAGAAACAAAGCCCATTTAAAGCAAGTGTTACAAGAAGAATGGGATAAAATATCTCCAGATACCACTAAAAAATTGGTCGAATCGGTACCAAGACGTTTGGAGGACATTATAAAAGCCAAAGGACATGCAACAAAATACCGATACTGTCTATGCATATCGAAAAAATTTCATTGGTGTATCCTTAATTTTTTGAGGTAAAGATCTGCCTATGTTTACTTCAAATATTTGTGAAACTTTTAATTTTAGATATGTTTTTGTTGATTTTCGTTATTTTTACTGTAAATTAACCCTTTTATTACGTGTAAAAGTAAAAATTCGTCTTCTATTCTAGTTAATGTGTTATTTTCATTAAAAGTTGGATTTATCAAGGGAAAGTAAGGTGTATCCTCAATTGCTTGAGCCACTGTATATCAAATTTAATCAGGCGCAAGAGTCTCGTAATATTAGGCCAGTTGGCGTGGTGTGGATGTTAGGAGAGGGGGTGCCAGCTCGGGTGTCGTCCCCGTCACTTGTCCGTGGTACAAAATTACGAGGTCCGTCACCAATAGCTCTCGTGTTGCTTCTAGTGCGACGTTAATAAAAACTAAACTCGTAATTTTAGGGACGTTTTGAGCCAGTGATTAACGTTACGGGAATTGCTGCCGGCAATGTTCTAATCGAATAACTGGTTTTATTCCAATAAAGATCAACGTTGAGAATAATGGGAGCTGATGCATGTTGAGTATACCCTTCAAAAGACTTCATTAGATGAGTACAGGCTCTATGCACCTGAAGTACCCTTATGATCTTTCCCTCTTTCTCCATATTTTAAACAAATGTTTGGCGCTACTGAGTTAGACTTTGCTCTTGCGCCATAAATCTTAAGTGTTATTCATTCATGCATGTTAAATGTAACAAGAGCTTCAATATCCGAACGCAGCATACCGAAATTTGAAGAGAAAGATATCGTAATTTCCTGAAAATTATGATCCTGTAATAATTCGTGTTCAATAATAACATGCATTCACATTCATGCACAGCAATATTCTAATCAACTATGCCATTTTCTTCTGGAACATCGTCAAAAAACTGCGAGTTCTGGTCCACCGTTTCCAAGGAGACCATTAGCCCTAGCCTCTCGTGTCCAGCAAGATCAACATGGTGATCGGGTATGACAGAATAGTCCCACTGTAGCTAATGTATGTCGTAAGATGTGACTAAAATGGGTACCCAGCGTCTGGGGGTATAGCCGGGCACCCTGCCCCTGGGGATTATATCAGGGGACCTCAGGGACTTGCCTTCAGGTAAGTATGGACATCATGACCCCGAGGCACCCTAGTTATCTTTTCTTTCCTATGGGGCTTACTGTCTTTGGTAAACATGGGTAACGCGCCCCGGGATACCCTAGTGATCCTTCTCTATTTTCGACTCTCCTTGTCAACCAATTTGTGTCTTTTCTTCCATTTTTTTTTTCACGTCTAGACCTCATTTAAATAATTTTTGGCGCAACATAGCCATATCTGGCTCTTGCGCCAATCAACTATACTATCACTCACTCGCTAGTCTAGACATCCCAATCTTTTCATGCTGACTTCTCTCCATTCTATTTTTAATGTAATTATTTATTTCTATTGGCAAAAGATTTTTGAATAACTTGTTTATTGCAACATGAAGAGTATGGAGGTATGCAAACCTTCATGAGGAAATTATTTAATTAACCTTTTTAAAATCGCCCGTGTGGTGACGAGGTGAGAAAGAATAATCCCACTGTAGCTCATGCATGTCGAAATAGATACCCAGTGTTTGGTTATACAGCCCTGCCCTTGGAGATTATATCAGGGGACCTCAGAAGCTTGCCTTCTTTTGGTTGGTGCGGATATCATGACCTCGAGACACTCTTGTGATATTTTCCTTTCCCATGGGATTTATTGTCCTTAGTAAAATGGGTGACGTGCTCCCGGAATACCCTAGCAATCCTTCTCCATTTACGACTCTCCTTTTTGTCACAAATTACCTTTTTTTTCAATTCTTTCATATATCTGGATCACAGCTTTTTGACGTAGCATGGCCACATTTGGCTTTTGCGCGATAAAAATACGACTCTCACTCGTTTGTACTTTCCATTTTTTTTTTCCCCTCCACTCTAGATCGTAACTTTACTTTGTTTGGCGCAGCATGGCTAACTCTGGCTCTGGAACCATTGAAATGCCATCATTCGCTCGCCTGTGGCAAAAATATTATCAAGCATCAAGGGTTCATCGAGGCTATTTTAATTCAAAAGGCAGAATTTATATAACATGTAGAAGTCATGGATTTCCAATTTCAACCTAAATAAAGCAAAATTTATAATCTTAATACTAATTTTCAAAAAATATTTGGTTGTATCGTTAATTTCCATTTTAATAAACCCATGGTTTTACTTATAGCCCTAGGTTATGATTTTTTTTTGCTCCTCTTGAGCTTGCCGTTTTTAGGAAAGTTTTAGAATCTTGACCCAAAGGTACCTCGGTGATCTTTTCTTTCCCATGATTTTTACATTCTTTGATTAATACGAGTGGCGTCCCCCGCGATACCCCAAAAATCCATCTATTTGCCCTTTAACTTATCAACAGATTCTTCCCCTTGCAATTTCTTTTCGAGTCAATAACAGTTACACCTCGTTTGACCACAGTTACATCTTGTCTCTTCTGCCAATGAACTAAACTGTCACTCACAATGACTTTCTTTTACAGGAGTTGAGCGATATCTTAAGATATAACACGGTAAACTTAACGAAGAAACAGGTAACCAGAGTTTCTACGATGTTTTCACCCAAATTCCTCCTTGGAGATGATACACAATTTTACGTGTTCAACACCTCGAATGCAATTTTGATCAATCCAAAATCCAACTTGAATGTCAGCGGCGATTTTCAGAAAGAAATGGCAAACAGATTCTCAGTAGCCTTGATAGATGTGGATTTCTACGACCCATCTTACATGACGCTTTATTCACTGAATCAATGGGTAATTTCTCAAACAAGAAAGATCAGATTCTATAAAAATGAAATTAATTTCCCTGCTGATTTGATGGTGATAAGTAGTGCCTATCTGAAAGCAGCTTGGGAGTATGAATTTTCCCCATTGGACACCTATGAGGAGACCTTTTATAACAGAGGACTTATGTCTGGAGCAAAGTAAGTTCATTTATTACTGGATGCTATTATGCTAATCAAACCATATACCTGTAACGTTCGGTACTTTATGATGATTCGTAATGGTATTTCAATACCAATGAATTTACATATTTAACAGTGCGCATCCAGACATTAATTTTGGGGATGTATATCGTCATTGGCATGAAAGAAGCATTTTCTTTATACTGTTTCACCCTAACTAGGCAATGTAGACAAAGCTACAATGAACGATTCACAGCCGTTGTTATAGAAACTCGTGTTACAATGGGGGACTATAGTTAATGAAATTCGCCAAATTTGGCGACGAAAAAAATGCACGCGAATTTTTTTTTTTTATTAATAGGTATATTTAATTCTATTAGCATTCTACATTACTTCTTCAGCCATGTTTAGAACGTCAAACAGAACTGAGAAAATAGTATGAGAGATTAGAATTGTAGGTGTGAACGATAACAAAGATGCAAAGCAAATGGCATAGGATAGGCGTGGAAGCGCAGTTAGCTCGTCAAGAATGTGTTACCTTGAAAACCGGTTTCCAGCCAAACTAGAAATCCATCACGTCACTGTTTTGATAACATTCATTCACTATGATCAGGCCTGGCCAACCCATGGGCTGCATGTGGCCCTCGGAGCTGTTCCATCTGAACAAAATTTTAAATTTTTACTATACATAAAAATACCAATGTATATTCCATCATGAGTCCTCCATATCATATCCCATTACTATAATAATACACACACACACTGTGTGTGTGTGTGTCATCGAATTGCCTATTGTTAATTTAACCAACTTCCCATCAAGCTAGAGCTCTGAAAATGGGAACCGTTCTTACTTGCCTAAAAATGCAATATTTAGATATTTACGACCAGTTTTAACTAATATTTCAATAATTTTTATTAATAAACTTTGTCACCATAAAAAAAAAAACATTTTTATATCTCGAATTATTCCCCGTCTAGACTACAGTTAAATCTCGTTTGGAGCAGCATAGCCACATCTGGCTCTTGCGCCAATAACTTTCATATTCGCTCACTCACTCAATGTCTTTTGACTGTCAATTTCGCACTACCTGTGTGAAATCGCAAAGACAATTTAAATTATGCTTCATACAAATACATTTCATTCAATAAAGTATAATTTCCCTTAATTTGTGGCAAAATGTTCTTGATTGCCCTAATGGGGCTTGGGAGGGTTAGTCACTTTCCCGCGACTCAAGAGGTGAAGTTGTAGTAGTTATTAATGTGTGAGAATTTGAATTGGCTTTGAAAGAACCAAAATTAAAAAGGCGAAAAGTTTAATTCCTCGTACACGCAAACACACGCACACGGATTTCTAAAGGTGCCCGCAAAGTCTTTTGGGTTGCACAGGCCTGACCTAGATTTAAAAAAATACTTTTAACGTGTGATTAACTTGAAATATATTCTTAAAAATCGCAATCTATATATTGTGCGACACATTTGATAAATTTCTAAGCATTTTCTTTATTTTAATTCCAAAACATGACAGACTTATTTTCCAAGAATATTTGTTCATTTGCTGCCTTTCCCCAAACTGAGAAGTTAAGGTGAAACTGAGTATAGTTTGGAATCACCACTTGGTAAAAACTAACAAATGCGCTATATCGGTTTTGATTCTTTTATTTAAAACTGTTAAAAAATTGATATAATTTTATTAAGTAAATTACAAAAATAGATCATTTAAGAAAAATAACAAATAACAATATTTTATCGTGACAACAAAAATTGCTTCTTACCAGAATCGGCGGAATCTTTGAAAAATTGATAAATCCTTTAATGATAGAGAAGACGGTGACAATTTTTAAAATAGGGTAAAAAAGGTGCGAATATAAAATTTTTTATATTGTATTCTCACCTTTTAAACCATATTTTAAACTGCCAGCGAATTTTTCATCATTAAATATTTTATCAATTTTTCAAAGAGATTGGATTCCACCGATTCTGGTAAGTAGTAATTTCTGTTCTCATGGTATCTGTTACTTTTCTTAAATTGCCCTTTTATTTTTGTAATTTTTATAATTTAATAAAAATTACAAAATCAATCGATACTCATATCAATATTTGAACAGTTTCTTTTGTCTTTCTTATAGGGTTTACTGTTTACTTTTTCATAGCGTTTAGACCCGTGTGGTGACCGAGAATGACAGAATAGTCTCACTGTAGCTCATGCATGTCGTAGAGGCGACTAAAATGGGTACCCAGCTTCTGGGTGTATAGCGGGGTACCGTGGGGATTATATCAGGGGACCTCAGGGACTTGCCTTCTTTAGGCAAGTCCCTGACCCGAGGGACTTGCCTAAAGAAGCAATTCTCGCATCATGACCCGAGGTACCCTAGCGATCTTTTTCTCTTCCATGGGGTTTACTGTCTTTAGTAAACACGGGTGACGCACTCCCGGGATACCCTAGCGATCCTTCTCTATTTTCGACCCTCCTTCTTGTCAACCAATTTGTCTTTTCCTCAATTTCTTGTCTAGACCACAGTTAATTCTTGTTTGGTGCAGTTTAGCCATATTTGGCTCATGCGCCAATAAACTTTACTTTCTCGCATGACTTTTTTTTTGTCTATCAATCTTTTTTCAATGTTTTAATGTATAGATCACAGATTTACCTTGTTTGGCGCAGTATGGCCACATTTGGCTCTTGCACCAATAAAACTTCACTATCATCATCATCCATAGCGTTTAAGCACGGGTGACGCGCCTCCGGGATATCCCAGCAATCATGCTCTATTTTCTACCCTCCTTTTAGAACAAATAATCTTCAGTTTTTTCAGGCATCAAGATCAGTTTTGCATTGTTTGGCGCAGCATACCAATACCTGGCTCTTGCGCCATTAAGCTTCATCACTCGGTTTACCAAGATGTTTAGAATTATGAAATTTTCTATTACAATTAATTCGTTTTTGTATCTCATTATTACCTTTGCAATCGTTTTAATTATATATTCACTAATTTATTCATGTTTCTATCGTGCTTTATTTTTGAATGCTATAAGTTTCCTATAATATACGCTTGAAATGCATATTCCTTCTTTTATATGGAAGAAGCGTTCAAATGATGCATATGAAGAAAGAGTTGAATTACTACTCTATAGGAGAATGGTTAAGAATTATAGAATTGCCCTTCAAGGATAGAGCTTTAAGAATGTTCATCTTTTTACCAAAGAATATGAATGGACTTTTTAGCCTTGAAAATAGATTCAATCGTATTTTTTTTACGGAACTGTCAAAGTTGAGTCTTCGTAAAATATCCGTGTCTCTTCCCAAGTTTGAGCTCCGTTACTCAACTTCTATGGTCCCCAGTCTCACCGAATTGGGCGCCACTGAACTTTTCAATCCAGAGACGGTTGATTTATCCGAAATGATTGAAAATCAGAAAGTGGTCGTTGGTGAAATGGTCCATAAAACTTTTTTGTCGGTTACGGAAGGTGGACTTGATACCACATCGGCCTCTGCTGTTAACTCAACCATGTCTAACGAGAGCATGTTATCATTCACTGTAAACCAACCTTTCCTGTTCATCATAACCGACCGAAGACCGAGAATCTTATTCATGGGTCATGTCATCGAATTGTAGAAAAACTCTTTTTAAAAATCTTATTTTAAGCTTTTGAGAATGTTGCTTTTTTAAATAACTTAAATATAGTTAAATGTTTTTATAATGAGAAAGGAATTTCGATTGTAAAATACTTTTTAGCCTGACTAAGAATATTTAGATTCTTTGATTTATTGACTATGAATCGAATATTTGTTTTATTGAAACTTTTTATAAGTGTATGTCAAAAATAAATTGTTTCTAAATTAACTGTTGAATTATTATTTAACAATTTGGGAGAGTTCAGTACGTTATTCTATCTAGATAGGATTGGAGGGCAATAGTGTCATCAAGGGCAAACTTTTGAACGAGTTGATTTTTCAAAAAAGGAATCATTTGATTAATGCATTTCTTTTTACGTTAAAAGTTGCCCAATTTATGAGCAATAATTTTTTTATTTAATAAATATATCTATTTTGATGTCGTATAAGGGTTCAGTCTCTAAATATGGTCATAATCATAATCTTAAGTTCAGTGAACAAATTCGATCCCAATCGGATAGATTGATGTGGATTGGGAAAGTAGGATGCTAAATCAGTTGCCGACCGCGTCATCTGATGGAGGTTTCAAAACCACGATTGATTCGTTGATAGTTTATTAACGTTACTCCTTGAAGCAGCACGAGATGGGGCCGCGGTTGCGTAGCGGTCATGGTCGCGGACTTGCGGAACGCAGTTTTTGTCAGGTCGAGGGTTTGAGATTTGATGCTATTACTTTTTTAAAACTGTGTAGGCCGCGGTAGCCTAGTGGTCAAGGTCATGGACTCGCCGCCGGCGATTTTCGTTCAGTCGCGGGTTCGATCCTTGGCCGCAAAAGACCCGTCTTGTAGCCAGGACTGATGCACGTTAAATCTGTTCGGTGCCCAAAGTCCTCCCGTTACCGTGGTGTGAATGTTAGGAGAGGGGGGCCAGCTCAGGTGTCGTCCTGGTCACTTGATCGTGGTTCAAAATTTACGAGGTCCGTCGCCAATAGTCCTCGAATTGCTTCTAGAGCGACGTTAATAAAAACTAAACTAAACTAAACTTCGAAACTGTGTTTAATATCGCCGTGTAGCCGGGGCTCAGTCTTCTCACTGGCACGACCCGTATGGTGAGCAGGTGTAAAAGAATAGTCCCGCTTTTCAGCTCATGCATGTCGCAAGAGGTGAGTAAAATGGGTACCCAGTGCCAAGCGGGGGAGATATAGCAGGGAATACTGCCCCTAGGGTTTGCATCAGGTTATGTCAAGGGTTTTTCTTTAAGTGGGTACGAGCATCATTCATCCGAGGCATCCTAGTGATCTTTTTATTTACTATCTTTGGTAAACACGGATGATGCACCCCCGTGATAATCTAGTGATCTTTCTCTATTTCGAAGAGGTGTGGATGTTAGGAGAGGTGGGTGCCAACTCGGGTGTCGTCCTGGTCACTTGACCGTGGTTCAAAATTACGAGGTCCCTAGCCAATAGCCCTCGTGTTGCTTGTAGAGCGATGTTAATACAAACTAAAACTTTTCTATTTTCGAGCCTCCTTCTTGTCAACCAATTTTTTCTTTTTTCACGTCTAGATCACATCTTTACACGTTACTAGCTAAACACTTACTCACTTGCCTTGTTTGGCGCATGACCACATCTGGCTTTTGCTCCATTAAAAATACTATCACTCATTCAAACATAAAGATCACACACTTTAGTGCAGCATGGCCGTATCTTGATATTGCACCAGAAAACTCTATCATCACTCACTCTCACCCTGATGACAGATCTGAAATTTGACTTCCAATTTTTTTCTGAGCGATTAATTCTAGAAAACATTGCAAGAAATTGCAGACTTTTAAGCTTAATGTTATGAAGAATCCAAACATAGAAATGTTGGTACATTAAAATTCTGAGCTGCGTTTAATACACTCTATTCCGTTTTTACAGGATAGATATGTTCCAGAGAAATGCGTATAAAATAAAAGCTCGTGAAAAAATATATTATTGTATCGATGATGAAAAAAATGATTGGTTTTAGTCTTAAAAAATCAGTATAGATAATACAATGAACCATGAATGTTCCTGTCTACATTTTAGTTCATAAAGATTGCGTTTATATCATACAAAGGAAATTATCATTTGAAATAAATCACTCAGTAAATTACCATTTATTGACTTTTACTCAAAATTATTAAATATGCAAGTCACACCTCTCGTTGGACATGTGACCAAAACGTAGGGAAATAATTCGATATAAAAACCAACGTTTTTAAAAATAACGTTTTTATATGGTAGCAAAGTTTATTAAAGAAAATTATTGAAATATTAGTTAAAACTGTTAGTTATTTTTAACTTTAAAATTTACTTAAAAAGATACATTTGTGAGCATATTAAGAAATTCATAATACTCTTAAAATCAAAACATGCATTTGAAAGTTTGTAAGTCATTCTATTAAAAAAAATGGGAACCAGAATTCAGGAAAGGTTTATCCTTGGCGACAAGAATTATTTGGCAGTATTTTGCCAAAAGTGGCTACCCTGTTCCGTTTCACGGATTTAACGCTCAGCAAAAAAAAAAAAACAATCGCCAAGTTTGGTGCCAATTTTTGAAATCGCGCCAAGTGTTTGGGCTAAACTGCATTATTAAAGAAAATATTAGTTAAAACTTGTCGCAAATGTCTAAATATTGCATTGTTAGGCGAGTACGAACGATTCCCAAAATTTCAAAGCTCTAGCTTGATGGGAAGTTGGTTAAATTAACGATCGAAAATTTGATGACACACACACACACCAAGTGAAATTCAGAAAAACGTTTTAAAAAATAAAAAAAAGTAAAGATTTATCAGCTGGCTTGTTCGCGTTCTCATCCTTCTTCATTTTGAGGGATAGCCGTTTGTTTACATATTTTTTTCTCAGACTCGTTTTGATATGTCTGAAACATTTCTTTCAAATCAAAACAAGTGTGGCAGGTGTTTTCATTTTGAACACCAAATGCAAACTGCAGACAAAACAGACAAAATTCCATAATGAGGTTATAAAAATCGGGGAATACTCGCAAATGGAAATCACATTACATTTCTCGTCTCCAATGTCGCAGTTTGAAAAATGAAATTAAAGCAAAATTTTCTCAATATTTGGGTCGATTGTGTTAAATCAAAATGAGCTGTGTAAATTTTTTTTCTTCCTAGTTTGTGTTAAATCAAAATCGTGTAAAAGAAGCTCGAACAAAAACAGAATTGGGTGCATTTTAAAGCTATAACATAGACTTGTCAATTGCGATAATTAATTTCAATTTATTAATATCATCATAAAGTTCCTATGAATTATTAACATTGGTATGAATTTTGTCCAAGATCAATGAGAATAGCGAAAATTATTAAGGGTGTCCCACTCTTGTTTTGACAGTATACCCTAGAATTTTGTGAAATTTCTGTTGGTCATCTTTACCACTTTTACTTTTAACACGTGACAAAATTGCATACATACGAGTTGTGGATATTAAGTAACGAGACTGACGCTGCTACAGAAGTACGTATGCGCCAAACACCAGCGACCGACGGCTGTATATCATGAAACCTTCTCTTTCGAATGCAGTGCCTCTTGTTTAGGTTAACAAATCTGTATACATGAGATGTTCGTTCGCATTAGTTATTTCTTGTTTCACCGAAAAAATGATAAGTGAGCAATGTTTTGTTCAGAAATTTCACATGAAACTTGGAAAAACCTCTACTAAAACTTATAATTTATTGAAAGAAGTGTATAGCTATGAATATTTATCGTGTGCCCTTGTTTTTGAGTATAAGTTGGTAAACACGGGGGACGCACTCCCGGGATACTTTAGCGATCCTTCTCTATTTTCGACTCTCCTTGTCAACCACTTTTTCTTTTTTTAAACTTCACGTCTAGACCACAGTTAAATCTTGTTTGGAGCAGCATAGCCATATTTGGCTCTTGCGCCATTAAATTTTACATTCACTCACTTGAGTAGTTTAAGCGTTTTCAAGATGGCCGAGAAGACGTTGAAGATGATCCACGACCAAGTCGCCCTTCTACGTCAAAAACGAATGACAATATCGAAAAAATCAGTAACCTAGTTCGATCTGACCATCCCCGAGGCACCCTAGTGATCTTTTTCTTTCCCAAGATCCCTTTTTCTTGACTGTCTTTGGTAAACACGGGTGACGCACCCCCCGGGTTACCCTAGTGATTCTTCTCTATTTTCGACCCTCCTTGTCAACCAATTTTTGTCTTTTCTTCAATTTCTTCTCGTCTAGACCACAGTTAAATCTGGTTTGCCGCAGCATAGCCATATCTGGCTCTTGTGCCTATAAACTTTATTTTCTCTCTCTCTCTCTCGATCTGACCATCGGTTAAGTATTCATGCGATTACCGAGACTGTAAGAATTCATAAAGAATCTGTGTAGCAAATTTTATTCAACAATTTTAACATGCAAAAAGTCTGCGCACAAATGGTGCTTAAAATTCTCACGTTTGAATAACAAGGAGCTTGTAAAACTGTTTGTACTGACACTTACAATGCCATTGAAAACGACCCAAACTTATTGGAAAGGATAATAAAGTGGGACGAATCGTGGATTTTTACTTATGACCCGGAAACGAAGCGCCAATTCATGTGTTGGTAACGCCCATCTTCTCAGAGAGCCAAAAGGCTCAAAAGAGCAAAATCAGAATTCAAAGCAATTATTGTTTTTTTCGATATTCATGGAATTATGTACCTCCACTACATTCTAGAAGGTCCAAACTGTTAAACACACGCACGCGCGCACACACTTTCTAGCTGAACTACGTGAAAGAATAAGGAAGAAACTATTCAAACTGTGGAAGGACATTCCGCATTGTCTATCAAGATGTTTATAGCAAAGTATAGCATCCCAGTGTTAGACCATCCACTTCATTCGCCGGAGCTTGAGCCACGTAGCTTCTGTTTCCTAAGGTGAAATCTACGTTAAAAGGAACAAGATTTGAGTTCGCTAAAACTGTGAAAGAGAAAACGGAACGCGCCCTGAAGTAGCAGACAGAAGACTTCCAGCAATGTTTCGAACAATGGAAGATTCGCATGAATAGTTGTAAGAATAGAGGAGGGGTGTATTGTAGGTGATAATAAGCAAATATGTGTGTGTAGTGAAATCTAAAAAGGTTTCACAGGATCAGTCTCGTTATTCAATAGATAAAAGCAAAGTGAACTTTTCATCTTCTAACGACTCATCAGTCTCTCAATTGTTCGCACACACAAAAACGCAGCAAAGAATTCTTTAAAATACACGGAAGCTATTTTGTCAAAATCTAAGAGACACTTGAAAGAAGAGACAAATTATTTCACTTGTCCATCTCATTATTTTATAGAGTATTATGGTTTCGATATTCTATTGTTCACATTTGGAAACAATATATCTCTAATATGGATTCCATGAGCAGTATTATTCCCCCCCCCTTCCAATGGAGAAGTTTTACATTAACTATAATCTTTGGAATTTTAAATTGTATAGATATAACTGTTTTTGAAGCAAGAAAAAAAATAGAATTTTCGAACACATGAAGATTTTTGGAAATTAGTAAGCTATTTATTCACTCAGATGCTTGAATTTATCAGTGAAGGAGTAACATAGCAATCATAGTCGAAATTTTTCTTTCAATTTACAAATAACCCCTAAACATGGCATTGAACTTGGTACAGATTTTTCCCCCCCCCCCCCTTTCAATCAAGAGTTTTGACTAAAGGGCTTTTCTGTTTAAACAAGTTCCAAGGCTGCATTCACTTAAGACTTTTTCAATCTTTATCCTTGCTTTCATTTCAAAAACGTGTTTACAACTCTCGAAGTGGAATAAAAGTAAGCCTTTACTTGAGAAAAACGGAAGACTGTTAAAATATCTATATAGGTTGTAACGCTCATACTTCATTACTAGAAATGATATCAATCGAAACACATTAAATTAATCAATAAAGTAGTGAATCTGGAATAATTAATTGGATTTCAATTAATCCTATAATGATGCAGTAGATCGACCATTATTATAAATGTTGACCGGTAACTAACTCTCATCCGAAACCAAAGATTATAATATTCAACTCATATCGATAATAGAAAATTGGATCCGATTAGAAGCAATACATATAAATGGAGTCCTAATTCAATATCAGCTATACGACACTTAATTTTTTTTTTTGCTCCAAATTTGAAATTTGTGTGTGCACTATACTTTCGCTAAATTCAATCTCCTCTCAGCAATTTAAAACATTATATATGAGCCGCTCAGAAGCCAATGTGGTTAAGTCCAAAACACAAAAATTGAGAAAATTAATGTTTTTTGATACATTAGTTTTTAAAATTCTTGGTTTATTAATTTAAATAGAAAAGTGTATAAAGTCTTTTTTCGAGGTGTAAACTCTGCAAAAAAACAAGATATGTACAGGATGTGTAAATAAAAACATAAGTATTTATTGAAATAATGACAGCATCTTAAAAAATTTTAGGACTTATACTTTTTGGCAGCTGAAAAAGATAAGAAATTCTAATTAGAAGTAATGGTTACAGTTACTTGTTTTTCAGTGTTACCAACAAATATCGAAAGAAGAATAATAATTTAATTTTTATTTCAAAGTTTATGTAAAAAAATATTGATAAAAGGTGGACTTAACCGCATTGGCTTCTGAGCGGCTCATGTATCTCTCACCCTTATCTCTAATTCATTACATTTCTAATATACATAGTAACATTGGTTTATATAATTAAAGGTTTATTCACAAGGAGAAGCTATCAAAGCAAAAACCTTATAACGTAGCTCAAAATGTTATTTGAAGGGAAAACGTGAAAGAATCCATTATAAGGTAATAAATACATAGCAAGCTGTTTAACCACCATTACTTCGATTGTCTAAACTCTGAATCCAATGTTAGAATCGCAATCAACAGCATTAACTGCACAATTAAATCACAATGCCTCTTACAAACGGCATCATTTTAATTTACCAGTGATCTCTCTTCTAACAATGATTTAAGAGTCTGTTTACAGACGCTTCGTGGAAATAATAACTTCGGAAAACTTTTTTCCGAATAAAATTTTGACAATTCTCTAACCATTTACACATTTCTTACGCATTGCTACATCCATCTGAATATTGACTTATTTTTCGGCTGCGGGTGGTTTTTCCGACCCTGAGGAGAGGGAGAGAGTTGATGACCTTGATGTGGCAGCGTTGTTTCGAACCCTGGACTAGTGGGTCCGAAGTTGACGGTCCTACCAACCAGGCTGAAAAGATATCTCAACTGGCTGGTTGAGTAAGGACTTCTAACGTTGTTGTAGAAGAAAGTCTCTGCAATTGCATGCTTTTCACACTTCATTGGATATTTTTAAGAGACAACGTTCACTTTGGGTGCAGTCACCGACAAAATTTTAATGCCACAAGAGATTTTATTGTAACTCAATGTGTAATCGGAGAAGGAGTAAATGATTCAAAACTTGCGTAAATGATTCAAAACTGGCGTAAATGATTATCTTCAGAATTTTTGCAATTATAATTCCAAAAAATAAACTGGTAGAAAGAAACCAACATCTTTGCGTAAAGGCTCGTCTCGAAAAAATGTTTACTGGACAAATTTCCCTTGAACTTCCTCTGAGATGTCACGTGAGGACAGTTCAACAACGGTTTGAAACATATTTCCCTCTTATTTGGCGGAAAATGGACAGTAAACTATCCCTTACCAAACGTTTAGCGTTTGCTTGAAATTATATGTCTTGGACAGATATGTGGAGAAGAACTAATTTTTTCAGGTGGAAAAAGTTTCCTGGTGGGATAAATTATGATTGGTACCATTTAAAGAATGACAAACATCATTTATCTCTAAAATAGTACGGAATTGGCTATGTCACGGTATAAGCAGCTTTCAGATATATGGACAAGTCTATGTTGCTTTCATAAACGGTCCAATGGACTCCATCAATTATCAAAATATGCTTGGTGAGCATTTGTTGCCTAAATCACCATTTATCGGTGGTCAACATTGGATATCTCTTCAAGACGATACATTTATACATCATTCTAAATCGAAAACTGCGTCCAAATTGGATTTTCTAGTTAGATCCCCGGATTTAAGACACACAGAGAATGTATGGGGATATTTAGTTTTTGCCACTTAAGGCAACGGTAAGCAGTACCATAACGTTGCCCGACTGAAAATATAAGATTTTTAAGAGAGTGTAATAATACACTTGTAAACTTATTTCACAAACTGTTTAACTCGATGACAACTGGACTATTGAATATAATCATGAATCATGGTATTTCAACCGAGTATTTAGGCTTATTTCCATATGTGGCCTTAAAATAATGTTGTACATATTTCTCCCTATTTTGTATTTCTTCTG
The DNA here is from genome assembly GCA_019974015.1 of Nephila pilipes. Lineage (NCBI taxonomy): Eukaryota > Metazoa > Arthropoda > Arachnida > Araneae > Nephilidae > Nephila > Nephila pilipes. The sequence continues at coordinate 7,791 of BMAW01027424.1, read as the reverse complement.
AATAAATGAAATTTTTTTTTTCATGATCAGTTACTTTGTGAAGTAAACTTTTAATTTTGCGCTTGTATGTTATTTTTATTGAATTTAAATAATTTTCATTACTATTTTGTTGGGCTGCTCGCGAATTTCTTTTCACTAACCACGGTGACTTTAAGATCATTTGAATTGCATAACATTACAATTTTTTCCCAACCAAAATTATGTGATTGGGTAAATTGAATGAAAATAGAAAAGAGATTTAGAGATATTGATATATAAATCAAATAGATTGAAAGGAAAATGAACGGAGGTAGAGGATAACGACCTGCTTATAGAGATATATAATTTAGTCTGAAGCTCTTAAAGTAGTTTTGTAGATTGTATGAAGCGAATTCTATTAGGAGTATTAAGATAAGAATCAACTGTTTAAAGGAAGTGATTGAATCAAATTGGTGAATTAATAAGATAAGAAATTTATCAGTTGGTCCTAATTTAGAATTTATGTTAATTGAGATTCGAGAAAAAGCAAATTATCTATCCATCAGTGACTATTCATAATGCATTTTGGTTTGTTCTTACGTGTCTTCAATTAGAGTCGGTATTTATTACTTGATATCTTAAACTAATGCATAGCTCAGGAGCAGAATAATGAACTGAACAGTCATTGCAGTGTAATGTTATGAAAAAAATTTTCATGACCTTAAAATTTTGTCAGTGACTGTATGTGGAATTTGAAGGTTTTTTGAATGAGGCTTTATAAGAACAAGGCTTTATCATAACACAAGTAACAATACTTTTCACTAACATAAAATGCTACGGATTCCTGGTTTGCAATGCAATGATTCTGAATTTTTATATTTGAATTTATTCTTTGGTAACAAGTAGAACCGCGGTAGCCAAGTGGTCAAGGTCGTGACTAGCGGCCGGCGGTTTTCGTTCAGACGCGGGTTCGATCCTTGGCCGCCAAAGACGGTCGTGTAACCGGGGCTGATGCACGTTAAATCTGTTCGGGGCCCAAAGTCCTCCCGTTGGCGTGGTGTGGATGTTAGGATAGGGGGGTGCCAGCTCAGGTGTCGTCCTCGTTACTTGACCATGGTTCAAAATTACGAGGTCCGTCGCCTATAGCCCTCGTGTTGCTTCTAGTGCGACGTTAATAAAAACTAAACTAAATGGGTAACAAATGGATAGGCGTATCTATTTTCATTATAATTGTTGTTAACATATATATGGGTATAAAATTAACCGTCTAAAATGTCATTAAATTTTAAATTATGAAAAAAATATGCAGCTAATCAAAAAAGGATTTTTGTTGCGAAACTTCACGTATATTGAACACTCAGAGGAGATAGTTATGCTTAGTTATTAAACGCAGCAGAAAGAGTTTCACTAGTTCGAGGCTTGTTCTAGCTGTAGATCACAATGTTGAATTATATGGGCCAAGATACTCTACGTTCAGATGATTTCAGGTAAGTACGGGCATCATGACCCAGAGGCACCTTAGTGATCTTTTTCTTTCCCATGGGGTTTACTGTCTTTGGTAAACACGGGTGACGCATTCCCGGGATACCCTAGCGATCCTTTTCTATTTTCAACCCTCCTTCTTGTCAACCACTTTCTATCTTTTTTTTAAACTTCACGTCTAGACCACAGTTTAATCTTGTTTGGCGCAGCATAGCCATATCTGGCTCTTGCGCCAATAAACTTTACATCCACTCACTACGTTCAGATGATTCTCATGTGATTTTACGCAGAAGTTAGGTGAAGAATTGTAATAGTTTTATTTGGTTTTAAAATTGCGCCGATATCCTAGTGTACATTAGAGTGGTCACGGTCGCAAGCTAATGGACCGCGTTCTTTGCGTCAAGTCGTGAGTTCCAGTCCTGATTCCACGTATGGTGGAGCTTAGGCAAGTTAAATTAGTCTAGGCTCCAAGTCCTCACGTTGGCAAGGTGTGAAGCCTGAAGAGAAGGGTTCCGGTTCAGGCATTGTCTCCGTCAATTGGCCATGACTTAAAATTACAAGTTCGCGCCTATACACCTACTTTTAAATGAGGCGTTAATCTAAATGCGGCATTTTTAAAAATTGGAGGGAAAAAGTGATTCCACAGAAGCATTCATTATGTTTTGCTTTTTCAGGTGCACTTTATTGCATTTAAATAGATCAAATAGTAAAGACGTGAGAATTGAAGAAGATATTCGATTGTATAAACATTACGTCGGATTCAATTTTTAGAGTCTTTCTGATTCGACGAAAAAAATGGCGATCAACTGGCGTTTTTTTTTTAATCGTTTGCTATTTTTGAATTTTCGGTAGTTTAAAAAACCGGCTTTTTTCAAAGCCATTGTCTTCAAGCCGAAAGGTGTTGAGTTCGCTTTTGAAATTTCGATTTACATATTGTAACAACTGCGACGAAAGCATTTGTAATTGGTAACTGAAACTGAAGAAATAAGGAAGAGGATTTATCTCTTAATCATATTACTTTACTTTTTTTTCCTCTCTCCAGCACAGAGTAAGAAGAAAGTGGTTTTGTATACAGCTTTTTTTCTCTTTGGATTTCGGTAAGTCAACAATTTCAATTTTTATATTATTTCGAACATCTGGAGGCGACTCAGACTAAGTCACTCCACGTTCAGAGTGAGGGATTTGAACGATTATAATCCCATAATGAATGACGTGACGAATTCAGATAGCTCTAAATACTTTCGGAGTTCTAAAAAAGACCAAGAGCTCATAATAAGGGTGGGAAGTAGAAAATAGCAGAATTTACAATTTGTTTGGAAAATAAACAAAAGTCAACTCCTATTCCTAAATCAAATCCACAATATCTGCATGTAGAGATAAAAGGGAAAATTCCTAGATATAAAATTGCAAATATGTCTTTCACACGAAACGGAAAAATTAAATTAAGTACATTTGATACTGTATGCGCAGCACAAATACTCGCAGTAGAACAATTACTAAACATACCGGTGAAGGCCAGTATCGTTTGGGAAGGATTAACTTCTCGATTCCTATTCTATGAATTGGTGTGGTGTGGATGTTAGGAGAGGGGGGTGCCAGCTCAGGTGTTGTCCTCGTCACTTGACCGTGGTTCAAAATAACGAGGTCCCTGGCCAATAGCCCTCGTGTTGCTTCTAGTGCGACGTTAATAAAAACTAAACAAAACTAAACTTTCCTATTCTATGAAATACCTACTAACGTATCACTGACAGATTTGGCTTCAGAAATTCAGAATACAAATAATATTGAAACAGTAGAAATGCGACTCTTTTTGAAAAGCGGAACCAATTAGGAGTTTTCCCCGGTACTAATCACCATCTTTGGTACTGATTTACCTGAAAATATCAAACTATGGTTTATTAACCATCGAATCCAAATTTTCATTGATAAACCCAGACAATGCATTAGATGTTTCAGTTTTTATCACACCTCCCGATTTTGTCAATACCCTATCATTTGTGTAAATTGTGTTATATCACATACTGGCCCTTGCACCATTTCTGTCACATGCATTAACTGCAAACGAGACCATCCCGCTAATTCCAATTTATGCCCAATATTCATTAAAGAAAAACAAATTATGCAATATAAATGCACGAATCACTTAACTTTAGGAGAGGCAAGGAGGAAATACCAAGGAAAAACTTCAGATAGCTTTTCCAAAACTTTAAGAACAAACCCAATAAGCCAAAATATCGAGAACTTAGAAAAAATATTAGAAAGTATTGTTACACCTTTCCAAACTGCCTTAGAAAAACAAACAATAGTTATCATGGAAAATATCCAGAAAAGGATGGAAACCATGTTTGTATAACTGTACAATATGTTTGAAACAGGAAAAAAATCTACATCTCCAAGTAGGAAAAATTCCTCAAATAAAATGCATCAGAACTTTTGCGTCTCCATACTGGGTGCATCGATTAACCTACAGAATGCATCAAACGAAATTTATATTGGATGATCCGCTTAAATAAAGTTTATAATATTTATCTAATTTTATGTGGATAAATTCTCAGTGATTTAAAAAAAAAATTGTTTTTTCCCTCCAGGAGAGGAGAGAATTTTTGCATATAGACTTTCCCTTTTCTCCTTTTTTTTTTAATGTTTTTTCTGCAATGGAATTGTAGAAGCGTCAAAAACAAAACAATTTGGTTCCATATTCCTCCCTTCAGCAAAACTGACGTTTGGATCTTCCAGGAAACATTTTTGAAACCTGGCGACAAATTTCACCTTCCAGGGAAAATAATTTTCAGGCAAGAGAGACTCTACAGACCAGGAGGAGGACTGCTAATAGCAGTACCAGCAAATATTTCTGCTTGTCAAATCCCTATTTCAATAGTACAAACGCATGATATTGAAATGCTAATTATACAAATATATATTAAAAATATGTCCTTTTACATAATAAACTTGTATACTCCACGAGGACTCAATATCTCATTAAACAATTCCTTCTTGGAATCCTTAATAGATCCAATCTTAATTTTTGGAGACCTTTAACTAACCTACATCACCCGATGTGGGGCTCGAACCATATTTCGCCTCATAGTACAGATTTTATAAAATGGTTACCTGACTCCAATTTTATCCTTCTTAATACTACTACCCCAACCCACAGAAGTAATATAAGCTCAGCTACTCTGATTGATCTCACCCTCTGCTCAGCAAACTTATTCGGAAACACTAAAACTTATATATCGGAATGCTCGTTCGGTAGCGATCACTATCCCATAAACACTGAACCATATCTACAACGTCAGAATAAGCGAATCTCTAAGAAAACAGACTGGCACTTAACGTTGAAACAAGTACAAGTATTATTAGAAAACAAAATAGAAAACCTCACTGATACAATCTCAGAAATAATCCTTAATAACACGAAGGAAATACGATTATCCAATAAGTCCTATCCTCCTTGGTGGAATAGCACCTGCAACAATTTACACAGACTGAAAAATTTTTTTCGTAAAAAGGCTATAAATGACATTTCACCCCAATTATGGATAAATATAAACAGTATTCGAGCAAACTAAGATATCGTATTAAACAAGAAAAAGCAAAGCATTGGGATGAAATATGTAATAAAGTGTCAAACCCTAAGACCTTCTATAGTATTTTCAGAAAAATTACTACGAACAAGAATGCAGAAACAAATTTAAATCTCCTCCAATACCATAATAAATATGTAACTCAACCTCAATAATTCGATATAAAAACCAACGTTTTTATATGGTGGCAAAGTTTATTAGAGAAAATTATTGAAATATTAGTTAAAACTGTTAGTTATTTTTAATTTTAAAATTCACTTAAAAAGAGACCTTTGTGAGAGTATTAAAAAATTCATAAAACTCATAAAATCAAAACATGTGTTTGAAAGTTTGTAAGTCATTCTATTAAAAAAGAATGGGAACCAGAATTCAGAAAAAATTATTGTGATAAGACATGGCGCCAAATATTGGAAACTTTCTTTCTTGCGAATGATTACTGACTAAAAGTCAGCAACCCTTACTATCTCGGAGATAGTAAAGGGGAGATAGTATCTCCCCTTTGTGAGTACAAAAGGTTTACGATACCGCATGCGGCGTGGGGAGTGCCCGGTGTTCAAAGAGGGGGAGACCCGTGTGGTGACCGGGGATGACAGAATAGTCTCACTGTAGCTCATGCATGTCGTAAGAGGCGACTAAAATGGGTACGCAGCGTCTGGGGGTATAGCCAGGCACCCTGCCCCTGGGGATTATATCAGGGGACCTCAGGGACTTGCCTTCTTCAGGTAAGTACGGGCATCATGACCCCGAGGCACCTTAGTGATCTTTTTCTTTCCCATGGGGTTTACTGTATTTGGTAAACACGGGTGACGCACTCCCGGGATACCCTAGCGATCCTTCTCTATTTTCGACCCTCTTTCTTGTCAACCATTTTTACCTTTTTTTCAACTTCACGTCTAGACCACAGTTTAATCTTGTTTGGCGCAGCATAGCCATATCTGGCTCTTGCGCCAATAAACTTTACATTCACTCACTCACTCACTCACTCCCAGAGCGGGAAAGAAATTTTTTCCTCAATCCTAAAAGCGCCGAGAGGAAAGAATATTTTGACTTGTTAAAATTATTGAAATATTAGTTAAAACTTGTCGCAAACGTCTAAATATTGCATTGTTAGGCGAGTACGAACGATTCCCAAAATTTCAAAGCTCTAGCTTGATGGGAAGTTGGTTAAATTAACGATCGAAAATTTGATGACACACACACACACCAAGTGAAATTCAGAAAAACGTTGTAAAAACAAGCTCAACTTTTTGTGAAACATTTTGCATCAAATAACGATTCTCACGATCCACTTCCCTTAGATTTTCTCGATTAAGAAAACGATCTTCTTAATAAACGTCTCCATGCTTCGGAATTAAACAGAGCCATAAAATGTGCTAAAAACACTACCCCAGGAGCAGATAGATTAATGCAACTTTTACTAAAGAGCTCGAACAATAGCCAACGAACTGCTGTACTAAATTATTTTCAGCATTTATTTCAGAATTCCATTGTACCTCAATCATGGAAACATGCAATTATTCTACCTATTCTGAAACTGGGCAAAGACAAAACTAAAACTTCATCCTACAGACCAATAGCTTTAACTTCTGTATTTTCTAAAACATTTGAAAGAATCTTGACTGGACGCATATCTTATTTTCTGACAATAGAACGAAAACTTCACTCTTATCATTACGGCTTTGTACCATTTAAGGACAGTAGAACTGCCACATACCTCGTTAATAAGGTATCTTAGATGCCAAACGAGAAAAAAAAAATCTTTGTGGAAATTAGCCTAGCTATAAAGGGAGCTTATGACTCAGTTTATATAGATGGTCTTTTATATAAAAGTCTCCAAATTGGAATTACCGCGAAAATAGCTCTATGGATTCACAAATTCCTAACTTCTCGATCTCTTCAGATTCGATGGAGGAACAGCCTATCATTGAAAAAGTCTGTTCTAAAAGGAGTCCCTCAAGGCAGTGTCCTTTCTCCCGTATTATTTACTGTTTATATAAATGGCATCTTCGAAACATTGGAAACAGGAGTAGAATGCTCAGTTTAAGCAGATGATATTTTTATATATTGTTCTCATCAGTCCCTGGATATAGTCAGTAGAAAATTGCAAAATACCTTAGAAAGAATAACACAATGGTGCAACTATTGGAAACTATCCCTAAGTCCTGATAAAAGTGCAATTGCAGAATTATCAAATAAAAGAATACAAACGTTTCTTAAGATTATGTTGACAGGATTCCCTCTCACATGGCAAACTTCCGTTAAATATTTAGGAGTATATTTTTCCAAACAGATTCAAAATCTTACAACAATGAACCACATGAAAAACAAAGCTTTGAAAAAATCAATGGCCTTAAAGGAATGGCCATATAAGCACTTCGGTCCAAGAGCAAAAGACTTGATCAAATTAACTAATAATAGTATTTGCAACACCTTTTATCATACATGTCATATCGTTAACAAATGGTCAGATAATCAGCTCAAATCTTTTAACATCATTCGAACGAAAGCACTCGGAATAGCATTGGGTTAACCACAATGGACTTCAAACATTGTACTTTTACAAATAGCTGATCAGAAAATATTATCGGAGAAAATAAGAACGCTAGCGAACAAATGTTTTTATCTCTCATATTTCAAACGGGGATTTTTCCTCTATGCATCTCAATAGTCCTGGTACTATGGATCTAAATATTATGGAAGAGGACAAAAGCAATATTTCTAATACTTTTCATACATTGAATATTAATGGGCAACAAATAATTTC
>BMAW01027421.1:0-20964 GCA_019974015.1 Nephila pilipes | reverse complement strand
TAATGTATTTTTCTACTATTATTACATTTGATTGTATTTTAAATTAAGAATTTCAAGTTTTTACATCAAATAGATATTTCAACAATTTCAATTTTTTTTCAACAATTACATATATTTAATATAATAACTTAATAGAATTTCATTTAAATACAATTTTTTAAATGGAATTATGAAGAAACACTCACGAATTGCATAAATTATAATAAATAATTAAAATACTACAGTAGTTTTCATAAAATATGCTTATTAAATAACAATATAACAAGAAAATTGAGTGACAGAGAGTAATAAACTATTAAAGTATGATTAAGGATTACAATTTACTGAATCTTTTGTTGTTTGTGCACTTGAATGATGTCGATTGGATGAATTCCTGGATAATTAAAAAAAAGTTATGACACTGTGGGTTGCTTCCGCCTGCTGTTTCCTCAAATCAAACAATTCAATATAATATCCGTAATTTACAACATTTAGTGAATAAAAATGTATAAATATTCAGAATTAATTTGATCCTTATCTCTTGGTTATTTATTTTCACAAAAAAAAAAAAAAAAAAAAAAAAAAAAAAATAACAGCTCTCCTCGTACGATGGAGGTTCAAAACTTACCCTCATTAGAAATGGGAAATGAGAATGAAATAGCTCTCTGAAATATTGGCCCATGAAATATTTTTACATTTGTAAGAAATTCAGAATTACAAGTACGTGGCTCCCTTTGCATCCCAAAAATTCATAACCGCACATTTTCCATCCGATGAGACCATCTTCGCCTTCTTTCGAGCAGATACATTAGAAATAACCTATTGTATTGTTTGGTGCTTAATATTTTTGATATTTTGCTCAATCCAAGTCTCTTTGACGACGACAACTTATCTCTGCACCAATAAAATAATGATTGGACAACAATTGAGTCAAACATTAAAATTAACCATTAAATCAATGTTACATTTTCGTCACAACAATTTAACAAATGACATTAAAAATGGTTACATTAACTAGCCTTATCAATGCGATCTGTTTGAGAACGCAGGCTATTTTTTAACTGTCCTTAAAAATTTCTTTGTGGAAGAAACTTACTTCGGAGGAATATGTATTAAAAATTTTTTCATGTAGAAAGATAAATCCATGCTATATAAAACTGTAAATATTAGCAAGAATAAAAAGCCAAACAGTGAATAAAAATGAAAAATTCAAATCTAATTAAGAACGATAACTATGAATTTTAACAGCACAATATTTAATATCTCAATTCTGAAGTGTGTTGCAATTGCACCAGAAAAATCGTTTAACATTTTGTATAAGAAAATATTCTTAGTATCATTACTTGAAGCATTTTTTAAAAATTAATAATTGTTTGAAAGGCAATTGTTACGTTGTGTAAAACTTCAAAATAATGGTCTATAATTTTTTTTTTCGTTTTAATTTCCAGTATATTCCGAGGGGCTTTAAGTTATATCATATCCTATAGGGGCATCAAGCATTCAATTTCTTAAGTCTTATTATAGAAAAATACCCAAACATGTAATTATTATAGTGATAATCATATATATGTGGGATGGCTATGTTAATAATTATTCTAAATAAAGAAACAAAATTGGAATATTATCACATTTAATATTGATGTCTCACATTAACAATCATTGCACACACTGGATAACAAATTTCGCAATAACTTTTCAAAACTAAAATAATTATCGTCTGAAATCACAAATCGTCTTTATGGCCAAGAGACATCAACAAGGGTGTCTTCCTCATTTCGATGACTGATTTCATTCGACTATCCTTCGAGAGTGTGTTCCCTCTATGATCTGGTGTTTCATCTAAATCTATATATATGTGCACCATTATTTTTCCCATTTATATTGTATTTTTTTTTTTATTTCTGAGAATTTTTAAACTAAATTTTCAAAGACAGAGTTTGTTTTACTTTCTTGAGTAGAATCAAAATATTAAAATTTAGTTTTATAATGCTTTCTACAAATAACTCTTTTAAATCTTAATACAATTATCGACGTTTCGAAGTTAACCATCAGTTAACTCTTCTTCTTTGAGAAGACGAGTGGTAACGTCCATTAATGCTGGAGACGTCAATCACGAGCAGGGTAAACATTGTCCTTCTATATTTAAAAGATGACATAATTTAAAAGTAATTTGTATCTATCTTTGTTAATAGTTTCCATAGTAAATTTTCCCTTCATTCTTACATAATAAAAGTATTAGTTCTACCTGGAGTCTTATTCCTGGATTTAGTAAGTAAATTGAAACTATCACGTAATCTCCCCTAGACATAAGCCATTTACGTCTTAAACGTACCCCACCCAAATCAGCGGAGATCTCTCTTGGATCCCTGCATAAATTTACCAAGGAAAATGAGGAAAGCTACCTTCGCTGACCGGATATCCCGCAGAAAACTTTATTTGAAAAATTTTATTTTCAAAAAGAAATAATCGAATTCCCTTAAAAAAATTCAAAGCAAACAAGAGAATACTAAGAAACTCGTGTTTTCCGTTTTTTCAATTTCATCATAACTTTCACAGTTTCAGTTTAAAGAAGAATGGGCTACATTACCCACAGCTACTTTATAAATGTGTTCCCCAAGATATTACAGAAATTTTAAGTGTAAAATAGATTTTGTTATTACACTCCCATTCCATACACACTTTATAATTTATTTTATTTTCGCTTAAATATTTTCTGTAAAGTGGATATTTTCTAATTTTTGATGTACGAGGATTAATTTTCGATACTCCATTACAAAATTATGCGTTTATGCAAATATTCCGCAAATTTTCAAGATTATTTCAATACATTTTTGTATTTAAGTCATTATTTTACTGAACTTTAAAATAAAATATATTATTAGAGTATTCTATGAGTGCTAGATTTATTCCAACACAACTATTAAGTATTTTCTCAAAAATATAAAAAAAATAACAGTTTCTAGTTTCATTCTAAAGTGGTTCGAATTGTGAATCGAGATTTTCGGTTAAAAAATAAGTACTCACGCTTAGGAAATGTTGAATAAATTCCAAAAAAATAACAAAATTCAAGTAAACTTTTAAGATTCTCACGCCTTCTTCATGAAAGTTATACTAACCTACTATTATATTTTCATTCTCTAAAATACATTTAAATTTCTATTTCTAATAACGGATTTAAAAGAAGGCGATAATTTACTGAGGATAGGTGGGATCATTCGCAAATTATTATTTACCATTTCTAAACTGCAATTAGAAAAGCGTTTCTCCGAAATATTATATAGATGACAAGTTATTTTTATTTAGTTTACTTAACAAAACTTCTTTTAATTTTGATGTAAATGTATCAAATTACACTCATTATCATAAATTTTGCGCATCAAGAAGTAAGATTGAGATTTCTTTAAAACTTGGCATGAAGGTACGTGTCAGAGAGATATGTAATACATACAGTGAGATAAACAAGGTTTGTTTCCTTGAATTTAGTCTGTTTTGTTTTTAACTAAATTCGCTTATTTAGTCTTTTTTGCTTTTTATCTTATTTTTTGTTGGTTTTTAACTAAATATGCCATCACACCGCCACCAGAGAAAATGAGAGCGTCTACCACAGTTGGACACATAAAGAATCATAGGGATGAATTAAACCGGGTGACTTAACTGATGAAAACGTTATGACTTTCTCGATCACAGAGTATCAAACATTGGGAAAAAAGTTTTTTTTTTCTGCTCAGTGAAATACAGAGCGTTAATATTGTTAATCACTTGTTTCTCTACTACCGGAAAAGAGTTCAACGGAAATGGGCCTCCATACAGGCACAAGGATTTTGAATCTATAAAAGCTTCATTTCTCTTAAGTTTTCCTCCACCCACCAATGAGTCCAACAAGGGAAGACAGCAAGCTTGTCAATTGATCTATGCCAGGCAAGGCACTTACTCCAGAGGTGGCACTGAAGTAAAGATTTACAACTTAAGGGTGAGGATTCCTCACTCAACCCGAGGCACGCCTATTAATAATCCAATAACAATCCAAAAGGCAGTAATAATCTCAAAAGGAAACATCATTAGTATTCGTTAAGAACCCTTCAGAAGCAATCACCAGCCGATTGACAGCAGCGAACTCATTCCTGCCACCCGTCTACGGAAATGCATGGACCAAAGTGAACGCAACGGGATTCTCAGACCCTACTTTCCCCGACATTTAATTAGCCACATAAGGAAAAAAATGCAGATGGAGTCAAACAAAATATTAGTGGCTTTAATATTAATAAAATAAATATTTATTTTTAAATTCCCTACTAAAATAAATATAAATGTAAGTACAGAAAACAGTGAATAAAAGTGGGCCGAACATAAAATAACCTAAAAAATCAACCTCAAACAGAAATGAAAAGAATTATTTTGGAAATCTGAATTTGAACGAAACAGCCATACCGTACTCACCCAAAGAAGAGTTCTCAAGAGGAAAAATGGAAAAAAGATGCTAATTTGAAGAGGGTAGAAAAAGGACAAATATCGCTAGGGTACCTTCGGGCGTGTCACCCATGCTTACCAAAGAGAGTAAACCCCATAGGAAAGAAAAGTTCACTGAGGTCCCTCGGATTCCATACGCCCATTCTCACCAAAGAAGGCTCGCCTCTGAGGGCACATACTTGAAGTTGATGCTATACATGATGCAGAAAATTTTATATACTAAAGACTCTCCAAAATCAGATAATGATTCTGACGTTCGTCGATTAACTAAGAGTCGCGATGGGAAAATAACACCCACCAAACATGTCATTGTTGAAATCAATATCGCAACATTCCTTAAATCCATAAAAATTGCCTTTTTTAACTGTAAAATTCGTCTTCATAACGCACTTCCTTTCGTTGCTTCAAAGTTCAGTTTCGGATTCGATCATCTGCTACCAAAGATTTGCCGTGTAGCCGGGGCTGATGCACGTTAAATCTGACGGGGCTCAAAGTCCTCACTTGGCGTGGTTTGGAAGTTAAGAGAGGGGGTGCAGCTCAGGTTTAATCCTCGTGCTCATGTATGTCCGTCGCCAATAGCCCTCGTGTTTCTTCCATTGAGACTTTAATAAAAATGGAACTGAACTAAAAATTGAGTGTATAATTCGACGTGTATAATTTAAAGTTTAGATGTCATTAACTAATGAATGAGAAACAAAATGTACTTCAAAATGTTGATATCTGTATTTACCGGTTTATCCAGTATCTCTAAGACTTCCGACTGAGATCACTACATCTTATCGGATAATAATGCAGAAAAGTATCATATCCGAAGACATCACAACGAGTCTTTATTCCGAATTATTTATTTTATATACTCTTCACCCGCGCCTGCATAGCGTTAGTCGACAACGAAGAGGAGGAATCACTTGACCTTTTAACATCATTCGGTATCTGTACAATTCAACTGTATAGCATAATGGAAGGTGACCAACCATTCTCTTCCTGTAAAGTATTTCAAATGTTATAAAAAATTTAAGGTATATGCAAATCCTAATCAGTCTCATATCTAAATATATGCATTGGCTGGTGAATCAAATCTTTACTGTCGAATTGTTCCACTATCGTATGTGCATAGTATAGACATGCTCATTATCTGAATGAGTTAACAATTACAGAGTTCCTTGAATAATGTTGAACTGAAATTTGTTTCTTGGTTGCAATAGAATATTAGAGGATATTCGTATCGTCTTTAATCACATTATTTGTATTTTTGAAAGCCTTTTGATATATTATAGGGATGTGGAGACTGTGAAAGCCAGGGAAACAATCGAATATCCTGTACATCGAGGGAGGTCAGAACATGACTCGCAACATATGGTATTGCAAAATCTTGTTGGAAGACGGCGTTTGGAAGCCTCGAAGATAGTGTGCTAATCTGCATCAGGATACTGAATGCAGAACCGCTACTCGTCAGTAAAGACGACATTGTGCCACTCCTGTACCCAGCTTTGACGTTCGGCGCATCAGAGTCACCATCTCTTTCTATGCTACATTCTCAGGGGAAGCCGCGGTAATAATCACCATGTTGACATTCCACGCTGCTGCAAACGTTGTCGCACTGTACGAGCGAATAGTGGGCGTTCTACAAATATGTCACTTTTCTGTCTATAGGTCTGCAATGTGATTGGGCGGTTTTGCACTGCCGACCTTATTATATGTCTGTCCTCTCGGTCGTTATTCATGGAAGGGCGTGAAGATCCCGTATGCCATTGAGTATGATCTCGGCTACCTATTGATTCCATATTCTCATGATGGCGGTTAAATTTCGACCAGAGCAACGGGCAAAAACACCGAACGATAATCCACTCTCTCGATAGGCAATGATCCTGCCTCTATCGAATTTTGACACTTGCTTGTAAGAAACATTTCTTCTTATAATTCGAGGCATAATACGATATTCTGAGATATTTGCGACCTTTAAAAGCACTTTCCGAGTTAAAAATCCACTACGTAACTTTCTTTTATGTAGTGCTTCAGGTGTCCTTAATTCCTCCTGCGTTCTTTAAATGCGCAAAGAAATACTAATCATAATGCAAATAATGAAATACTAATCAAACTAGAGATGGGCGTGTCGTTTACCCAATGGTTTTCCAAAATATCACATCAGGTGCAGGGCACTTGTGACGATATCGAATGCAAGCAGGCGACGAGCATTTTCCTCGGAGACTCCAGACACGTATACGCCCATCAGAATACTGCATGCAGAACAGGGAATCTTCTAAAAAGACGACATCGTGCCTCTACTTTATCTAGCTTTGTCGTTCGGTGCATTGGAGTCTCCCGTATAACTCTCCCCACACTCTCGTAAGGCAATGATCCTGTCTCTATAGTTTTCCGACACTTGCTTGTAAGAATCATTTCTTATTATAATTCGAGGTATAACACGATATTCTGAGATACTTCCGACTTTACAAAGCGCTTCCTGAAAGAGAAATCTATTACGCAACTTTCTTTTATGCGGTACTTCAGGTGTCGTTTCTCCCTCCTGCTTTGTTTAAATGCGCTGAAATACTAATCATTTGTGTATCCTTACTTCATCTTCCATTCATATGATTTAGAATTTCGTCTGTTTCTTCCTTCCTGATTTTGTAATTTAATGGTCAGCAGTGTACTTTAGAATTACTCCACAGTTACACGATTTAAGGTAGGGAAATCATAAAGCATTCGTTGGAAACTTGTTAATTGTGATTTATTTCATTCTCTTTTCTATTCAAACATAATAACTGAATTATCTAATGTATAATTACTCTCATTAAGAAGAGAGTTTCTCGAAAGTTAAAATCGAATGAATAAGTATATTTATATTTGTTTTTCTTAAACAACGGGGGAGTGTTCTTTTATCATTTGAAACAAATTTTTTTCTGAAAGTTTTTTCTCAAATGCAAATGTAACTGAATAACAAACTACATTTTTGACTCTCAATTTTATTTTCGATCCTATTTTTGTCGAAATATCTATCTAAATATTTCCTAGGTTTCTGATTTCGATAAATGAAAAAGTACGATTTTCAGTTAAAAGATTTTCGAGTCTTTTTTCACATTTTCAAGAAAAAGGGGTTAATAGAAAAAATCTCAGTTTTTCGAAATACAAGACTTAATATCATAATATCGATAATACAACAGTTTCTCTTCTGTCGGTTATTAGAAAGTTATAAAAAGAATTTAAACATTATCATTGATACTTTCGTTTCGAGCTGTTATTTTCGAGTCAAAATTTGATCTTTTTTCCTAAGTAATTCATTTTCTCTAAGTTGTTAATTTTGAGAAAAGACAAACTGACGGTTTCAAGTATAATGGGAATTTTTCCTCTTACCTCCTCTTGATTAAAGGAATTGAAAGAACAATTCTCTAAAAAATTTTAAAATAAATATTTTAATATCGATTGTGACAACTCGACAATTTATTTGATTTGCTTATTTAGATACGAGATTTAAAGAAAGATTCACGTTTTAAATAAAAATTACTTTAGAATTTTATCTTTGGTATTTCTTTAAGGCTACACAGTACCCTAAAAATGACAAATTTATCGAAAAAATTTTTTTTGC
Source organism: Nephila pilipes (assembly GCA_019974015.1). NCBI lineage: Eukaryota > Metazoa > Arthropoda > Arachnida > Araneae > Nephilidae > Nephila > Nephila pilipes. Next base: position 12,932 of record BMAW01027421.1, on the reverse strand, counting down.
ATTTTCCTGTAGCCCATACATTTGGGAATCTTGGCCCCAAATTTTAGATCTATTAACCAATTAGTTTTTAAGATATTTGAAGTTTTCTGAGCATTGTCAGTCACTATTTTTGACAGCTGAGGGGGGCGTGGTTAGTTTCGGTTTCATTTTAAAGCATTTTTCCATTCTTAAATTTAGTTAATTACTGATATTTTTTAAATAATATCGATACTTGCAGAGAAGTAGATATTAACTTCAACTTTCACTACTAAAATCATTTATGTTTGTTTATGTTTTGAGTTCTTGATGTGCTTATAGTTACTTAGCCAAAATTGATAAGAAAAAGTATTTCTCAAGACCAATATTTATTCTGCATATAATTTATATAAGTTAAAAGCTATTTTAAATTGTTTAAGTGAAGTTTTTTCTGTTGAAAAAATGCCACGGACAAAACTTTCGCAGCTTGAGAAGAGAATCAACACTTCTAAGAGATGGAGTACTGCTGATAATGACAATGCTAAAAACCTGCTTTAGTGGATATAACTACAAAACTTCAGAATACAAATGTCTTTAATACTTCTGCTGCATATAAAAGTATCTTTCAAATTACATTATAGTGGATACTGAATGTTTGTTTACAGATAATTTTGGAATATTTTTAAGCAATATTTGCCATAGTGTATCTTTAAAACTTTGCTATGGTCAAAGAAATAGATTTGCATATAAAGTGAATGTTGTATGTGTTAATTGTGACCAAACCTAGAGTGAAACATGTTCATAACAATTAATTGATGCTATATTACATCAAATGTTAGCAAGCATCATTTTTTTAATGTTCCATTTGATGTAAATATGAGATTAGTGCAAGGTATGTTAAGTTTGTGACTTGGCTACTCATCGTTGGAAAAATTCTGCATGCATATGAATTGAAATATAATGTTTAGTAAAACTTAAAAGACATTATGAGCCAAAAGTTCTGATTGGACATCTTGTTGGGTCAAATCAGCCGTTGCTTTATATTCGTAAAGATGTCATTGAGGCGTAGGGCTCAAGGAATGATAAAGATATAGTCGGTATTGGAATGTCATATGATGGAAGCTGGTTGACAAGAGAACATACGTCAACGTCAAATATCGGAATAGGATATGTTATCGACTTTCTGACTGGCTTTGTGATAGACTACGAAGTAATGTCAAAGCGACGTGGAGAATGTGAACAGACTAAATTTGAGCTTGGAGAAGAAAGTGCTGAATTTCGTATTTGGTACAAAGGACAACAAAATGTTTGTAGTACAACACATGTCGGATCATCTAGTGCAATGGAAGTAAATGCAGCTGTGAAATTATGGGAAAGATCTGAGAGTATTAGTTTCCGGGACACAATCTTGCTCTTTGACTCTTGGTGTTTTTACCAGTTATCATTAGCACGTGGAAAAAAATCAGGTATTCACAAAGATTGGGTAAAAATAACAATCAACGAAGAATATTTGCCCAAAATCTTGCCTATTTATCAGCGATTAGCATCAACTGAATTATTAAGCACATGTGTCAGAGGTTTGACACACAATTCTAATGAAGCATTACATTCGATGATATGGGACAAATATTCCAAAGAAAATACAGCTTCTAGGAGTCGTGTTGATTGCCATGTCGAGTGCAATACCTGAATTTATTGTTGGAACATTAAAAGCTCTAAAAACATTTCAGGATGCTAATGAACAGTTTGTCATCAGAACATTTAGTGTACTTTACTCATTATAGGAGAACCTATTTCAGAAAGAAAAGGAAATCTGCAAATTTTAAAGTTGCGCAGAAAAAAATAAAACTTGCTAAATTGCGTCGACTTAAAATTCAGAAAAAATTAGGTGCTATGTACAAACCTGGTAGTTTTTAACTTTTTTAAACTTTTATTTATATCATTATTATTTTTTATAAGTGTATTGTGTTTTAAAACTTTTGTGAAATTATTATGTTAACTTTAAGCTGAAAAATCTGTCATCGTAAAAAATGCTATATCGATATTTTGCAAAAACATATTTTGAATAAATAAAAATATTTGCCATAATATTTAATTAAAGTAGTGTTTTCATATATTATATAAGTAGTTAAATAATATATTAAAAATTTAGATCTTTGCAAGTATTATTAGTTTTTGTTTTATGCCTTTAAAAACTTTAAATGCATTTTTCTCAGACTTTTATTTTTGAAGATGTAAGTGTTTTCTAATCCCTAAGGCTTTTTTTCTGTTCAAGATAGAGTCTTGAAATTTTTTATACATACTGAGATATATGTGTTCTATAAAAGGTAGTATGGATTTAGGTCTGGGATCCCTAGTTATGTTTTTTAAAAAATGTTAAAGTTAATATTTTAAAAATTTTCCTGTTTTTTCCAGGTTTAGCTAGAAAAATAATTATTAAAAATCAACAAGGGAACAGATTTTCAAATCCATACTAACTTTTGTTTGCAATAATGTATGAAATATAAATCACTCAAAATAATTAAAAAATTTCAAAAATTGTGTATTTTATAAGGGTTTAAAAAAACTTCAAAATTTTTAAATTTTTTTAAATTTTAAAATAAGGACTAGTATGAAAACAATACATAAGTTACTTTTAATATTACTGTCTCCAAAAAAAAATTTTGAAAAAGAGTACCGTGTAGCCTTAATTATCACTAACTGTTCCATAGATCTCCTCAAATTGTGCGGGAATATGAAAAAGAATTGATGTCATTCCCATCGCAAATAAATGGAATTTCAATTTTCTTTCTTATGCAATATGCGTATCGTTTCTTGGTAACTTATTTAATCGATATGAAGCTTTGATATTTCATTCAAAATATTTCTTGTAGCTTACTGATTCCGTATCTTTAACCTCTTTGCAAAAGGAAGAAGTAAACAAAAGAGTTTCAAATCGTTAATTGAACAAAATAAATTTCCTTTTTTTTTTCACTCTTATTATTCCGACTGAAGCTGATATCACTGAATTTCAAAAAAAAGTAATTTAATTCCTTCATAGTAAGTAAATGTATATTGTCGCACGAAAATTAAATAGTCTCACGAATGCTTCAATGACTCTGGAGATTTCAATCTAACAATTTGCAGTGTTTGATATCACTCGTTGTTGTTCTCTTTATCTGTATTTGAGAATCCACCGAAAAAATATAGCTTTCCAAATTCAAATGGGCTATCATTTTGTTCATTTCATATAGGATGTCATTGATGAAGGAAAAAAACCTCGAAGTATTTTTTTCATTGCAGTTATTATTGAAAATATATGAAATAAAAAAATAAAGAAACACAGTGTGACGACGGCTTTTCGGGATCTTTTCTTCAATAGCCTCCGAGAATTCTGTTGAGCTTAATAGCATGAAATTACAATTTCTTCCCTGCCCAAAAGAAACGGGATTGTGTTAATTAGATGCATGACGAAATAAATAGAAGCGATTCGGATATAATGATATTTAAGTAAAGGGAAAATGAGAAGAGATCAAGAGGCAGAAGATAGCAACCAAAGTGAGTGTAACAAGAGTTGTGTGACGATCCTTAGGATTGGGTGTGTTTGCTATCAAAGACTGTTCAGACGATAAGAGCATTTGTCTCGATAAGAGAATAACATTTTCAAGTATACTTGTAACTGTTAGCTGGACCGAAAAGCTGGAGACAGCCTTTAGGTTACTAGGCATTGATAATAAATAATTTCGCTTTTTTAGTCTCGAGTTGCATTGTTTTTCTGTCTCTAAAATCTTAAGACATCAAGTTGAATAATGGTACAAGAACCAAATAACGGACAAGCGCCTCAGCAACAAGTAGTATTTTTAGCAATATTACAACTGTTGTTTAGATTATGATTGCTAGGAACCTGCGTTAAATTCAGTCATAAAATACAGAATTCATTTTCCTTAATTTTCTTACATGTGTGGGGGAGGGAAGAGTTGCGTGGGTGCAAGTTTGTATTTGCCTCTTCTATTAAAATAGCTCGTTAATTCCTTAGCTTGAATGAGAGTTCTTTTATTCCTTACTTTTGCAACAATTTCAAGCCATTTATTTGTCATCCAGAAGTTTAGATAAAGGTCGACCAAGGGTTACGACAAGCATCGATGACCGGTATTAGCGGTTTTGAGCACGAAGAAATAGATCCCTAACCCCAAATCAACAAAGTGCCTCCCTTGGTAGAGCCAAAAGAATGTTGATGACATTATCTACCATGCTGAGAAGACTTCACGATTGTGGTCTTTACGAGAGACGACAAGCCATTTGTGTGCTGCTCACCTCATGTCACAGGGTGTAAGGCTTGAAGTGGACATATCAACATATCCCATTCGGCGGCTTTTCTCGTTACGTATGAGTAAAGGTTTAACCACCAAAGTACACTCATGGACAAAACAAATTAGCGCACCTAACATGTCGGAGACATGCTTAGCGCACCTAACATTAAAATTAGCGCACCTAACATGCTTCTACATGTCGGAGATACATGCAAATGATTAGAAATGCAGCGTTATTGCGCATCACGTAGAGCCGATAGACGACGTTTAACGTCGTTCTCCATGCAGTATGAAACAAGTAACCAAAGCTTGTTTGAGTGTGCTGAATCGTTTACAAAAGAAGAGCTGAGGTAGACATGCCATTACGCCGTTTTTAAAGACAATATGAGCACCTGTCGCAGTTTGAGAGGGGGAGAATCATCGGCATAATGGAAGCTGGGTGATGAGCTAGGCGAATAGCTCGTCAGTTAGGCCGCTCTGAATGTGTTGTGAACAGATGTTGGGACCAGTGGATCCGAAAGATTTCATTTTCACGGAGAGCACGCTCGGGAAGCCCTCCACAGACTAGTCGTCGAGAAGACCGCCACATCGTAAGAAATGCACTCGTACATCCAACTGCTTCATCGGCCGCCACCCAGGGACAGGTAGCACCTTCAGTAGGTCCCCTGTGTCTTCTCGAACTATACGAGGAAACTGCACTGCGGCGGAATGGAACCAGGTCGTCTTTAGCGATGAATCCAGATTCAATCTTAGCAGTGATGACTATCGTGTTCGGGTGTGGAGACCTCGTGGTGAACGCCTCAATCCTGCCTTTGTTTTACAGCGACACACCGCTCTCACAGCTGGTGTGATTTTATGGGCTGTCATTGCCTACAATACATGGTCACTCATAGTATTGATTCCGTGGCACCATGACAGCACAGCGGTTTCTCCATGACATCCTGCCACCACTTGAGTTGCCAATCATGCAACGGCTACAAGGAGCCATTTTTCAACAAGACAGTGCTCGGCCTCTCACAGCAAGGGGGTCACAAGACTGTCTCCGCACTGTTACTACCCTTCATTAGCCTGCCCGTTCCCCAGATTTCTCTTCAATCGAGAATATCTGGGATCATTTGGGACGGAGAGTTGGGCATCCCACGAGTTTGAACGAACTAGAGGCAAGGTTACAGCAAATATGGAACGAAATGTCTCAAGACATCATACAGAACATGTAGGCTCAATGCCGGTCGTATCGTATAGTGCATTCGCCCTACAGGGGGGTCAACAGGGTATTAAATCCTCCGTTCTTTTGCCTTTTTCTCTGAAATAAATGACCCTTTTTCTTTAATTTTCTAATCAATTACTTATAATAAAGTAGTCATTACGTATGTGAAATTTCGTTTCATTTTGATCACTCCTTCTTGCTGCGCTAGTTTTTTTGTCCATGAGTGTAATAGTAAGCAGTAATGGAGTAGAAAGGTTTGGGAAAACTTTATCATCCCTTAAACCGAGAAAGATTAAAATGGTGGAAGCGTGTATGTATCTGCGGTGGTATTTCCTTGGATGTACGCACAAACTTCCACGTCATTCCACGTGAAACTGGGAATGATCATGTCAATATAGATGATATCCTTGATGTTAATGTGTGCTCTTATGCCGATGCAATAGAAATAATTTCCGGTTTATACGACGATTTCTTATCCTACAATAGAATCCGCAGGGCTTTCATGGAGAAAAGTATCTTCTGCGCAGAACAATTCAGCGTGTGGGGTGGCCAGCTTGATTACCGAACTTGAAACCCATTGAGCATGTTTAGAATGTTTTTCGAAGACATGTTGCTGCTTTCAATCCTACCAAAGCTTACAACATTTCTGCAAAAGCAATAGTTCGCTTTTCCTAGTGAACTCAGGGATTACGTAATTGATGATGTTATTCATCGCTATGTGTAATATATTGTGAGAGAGATTCTGGGTGTTATCATACATAATATTGGAAGGCACATATCCAAACCCAAACTAACACATGCAATTTATTAAGTACATGCGGTAAGTTCTAATATAATATCTTGTATTTTATTTTTATATTATATCTTATGTATATTGCATATTTTGTCTCATTTTCATTACATTCTAGATTTAGCTTTTGAAGAGTTGCTATTTTCGTGATTTTTCCTTTATTTGAAGAAACTATTGCAACAAGATTTAAATGAATTTGTATTCTCTTTTAGATAAAATACTTTTCATGAATTTTATTTGTCAATATTCGAGCATAAAGAGAGATTATGCATTTCCATTATCTCTAGTTTCAGAATTGCATCAACACATATAACTTAAATTGTACATACTATACTTTAAACTTTAGTCCAATCTGTAAAAATGTAAGGCTTTAATTCAAAACCAAGTGTGAGTGTATATATTAATCTCTGTCTTATTGACGACACAAAGAAATGGTTTTTAAGAAACAGGTGGTTTTAGCGGCAAAATTTGCTATTCTTCGCACATCTTGTTTAAATATAATTTGGTTAAGGAAAACCTTCAAAACACTAGCGGTTTAAACGTTCAAGAATAAAGCTAAACTTTTGCCAACTCCGACTTCTGAGAGATCCTGAGTTCTTTTAAGAGCTCTTATCTGTTATAATCCCTTGTCGGGATCTTTGTGACTTTGCTATTGGATTGGTTATAAGATCTTGGTGGGTGAGGTTAATAGATGACAAGTATTTTACAAAAGAATGATATAGAAAGTTTATCATGGATACATACACAAATCATTGTGAGGAACGAAAATAATAAGTAGAAAAATCAAAAAAAAAATTATAACACTTAATGAGCAGCCGAAAATTTAATGAAAAAAAAATTTAAAAAACATGAGAATTTAAAGATATTTAAATATTGTAATAATTGATGGGAATGGAGAAGTAAAAATATTCTAAGTCGTTTTTGTGATCGTAGAATAATTTATTTCTAAAATGGTTAAAGGGAAGTTTCGGATTATTTCTGAGCGACTTTCTGGTAAGAAGTGACAATTTAGAAAAGAGATCGCCTGAGTAGTGATCGTAATGAAGTAGAGGTATTATGATTAACATAACCTGAGTCGCCACATTTAAATCGTAATCGCCCTGAAAAGCCGCCGATCGCCGAAGGGTATCCGTTACTTATTTGAATGTCTAACTTCTTATAACAAGCTGTAATTAAAGTTTAAGAATGGATCAAAAAATTTCTTCAAAAGCTGAAGGAGTGAAATAATTTTAATGTAATCTTTAATTGAATTAATCTGTCAAGGAAATAATTTCATAGTAGCTGAATGATTTCACTGGTTCTCGTGAATAATTTAGATTTTTAAACTATGAATAGAAGGGAGTTTTGATTTTCGAGAACTGGTCTTCGAGAACATTCTTTACATGTAGGTGAATTATAGTGCAAACGTAATAATTAATCCGCTTGCTAACAAAAAAGACAGTACTGAAATAAAAATTGACAGCTACGATAAACAACTAGGAACGCGACATGGCGGTCAAGTTCGACAGCCACCAAAACACACTGTAAAAAGTCTAATAGAGAACGGCTCATTCGGAGACTGTTTAGAAAATGTGCCGAACCGTCCATAACTAGATGAAAAAAAAAGTGATTACTTTCCTTCGTTTTCTAGAAGTAAACCCATTAAATTAATTCTAAAAGAGAGATTGATGCGCAAATTGGAAATTCTTGTAATTATACAGTCTTATAAGATATCGGTTTCCTACCAGTAGTTTTTTTAATTTCATTTGCATCATATCTTCGCAGGAGGTATGTATGGTTGACAGAGAAACAGAACCAGAGTATTCAAAAGTGGAATCTAACATGGGAATTATTGCATATTTTCAAACTTTCAAAATTTTCAAAAAATAATAATTCACAATATTAAATAGGGAAAATTTAATTTTGTAAATGATTCATATAACATGTATTCCCATTAAAATACTTTTCATTTTGATCATCAGTTTTATATTTTCAGCGGAATTTTTTGTTTCCTCGTATATTAAATTAGAAACATTAAATAAAAAAATTATAATTTAAAAAATATGCTCATTTGATTTTTTTACAAAAAGTATTTTTAAATCATGTTTGAAGTAACGTTGCATAACAAAAGGAATTATACTGTTCTGTATACACTAAAATAATCTTTTAATTTCATAAAAGAAAACCATATTAAATTTAATTTTTAAACGTAAAATTTTCTAAGTAATCCACATTTCAATTATTTAAATGTCGGTAAAAACCATAAATAATTTTCATACTAAATAAAAAATTATTTCAGATAATGTTGATACATTATTTTCGTTTATTACTAAATATTTTAAATTCTAATTTCTTGAAAATAATACTAAATATTAATACTAAAAATTTCGAACAATTTTTTCTTTTCGTTCAATGTTTGTTTTACATGTAAGAAAATATCAATTTAAAGATTTAGTTTGAATATCTTTATACCCTTTTATCATTTCTAAAATCATTCAGATTGTTATAATCTAAAAATACAGAAACAAACTTTGTAAAAAAATTAAAGTTTCAATACAAATATTGGTTTATGCCATAAACCGTCTTAAAATAGCAAATCATGAGTTGTGTGGTCCTTTCTATAATACCCTAATTAGAAAATCAAAATATTACTATTTATATTATAAATCAGATAATACAGAAATAACTTTAAGAAATAGGTATTTCAAATAAATATAATACACATTAACACGACGTATGTGGTATTTTTCACTGTCCCGAAAACATAAGAATCTAACTAAAAATAGAATAATAAATACTGTGTAGAATCAAACCATTAAATTTTAAGTACTGAGTACAAATCAAGTACTATAAGAAACCAATCCTAGAATTCAAAAAAATATTTTTCTGTTGCGTTAAGACTTTATTGAAAACTTTAAAAAGTGCTCCAAGCTTTTCTTAGATAAACGGCGTGATGTGGTAGCGGCGTTTCATGTCACAAAGGCCATATATCGATATGCTATACATCTAGATAATTGAAGACTATATATATATATATATATATATATATATATATATATATGAACTGCATTTTCACCGAATTCTTAAGAACGCGTGATTGTATGAATTAAGTGAAAAAGGAATGGTATCAGGAAATAAGAGAATGGACGCATTATTTTTAAATAAGAGAATAAGAAATTAGGAAATTAAATTATTATTTTGAGAAACTAATGTAAAATAAAGTTAAATCATTATATATATATATATATATATATATATATATTATAATAATAATTTAAATTCCTAATTTTCCCTTTCTCTCATTTAAAAATAAAGCGTTCACACCTATTTCCTGATAACATTCCTTTTTAACTTAATTCATGCAATCACGCTTTTTTAAAATTCGCTGATAATGCAGTTCACACGGCTTCAAATCTGCAGTGATGGTCCCCACTAGACTTTATGCCTGCACCTAAAATCCCCCGAAATCTCTCCATTCATCACACGTGGTGTAGTATAAAAGTCCCTCTATAAAACAGCAAAGAAGAGAAAATTCTCTCTCCTGACTTTTGTACTGTTTATTCAACGAAGGAGTTGTGTCTCCCGCAGTGTGGAAATGCTCTCCCTTCTACAATAAAATAAGTAATTAAACTTAAACTGTACTTCGATTGTTGTGAAATTAAATTAAATAGTAATTTTCAAAATATTGAAATCAAATAAATTTGAATAGTTCTACAAAGTCAATATCTGTAAAAAAGACATAAGACACCAAAAACACGTAGTAAAATACTGAAATTCATACATACTATTACGATTTAATATTAGCCTAATTTTATTATCATCTCGTGCAACACTCACAAAGTTTAACAGAAATGAATGCTTACGATTAGATATATAGTCGTGTTTCTTTTTATTGTAGACTTTGTTACTATTCGTTCAATTATGTTTCATTTATTTCAAATCACTCTTTTTTCTTTTCGCAAGAAAAATGAGTTTTTCAAAAATTCATCTTACATTTAATGTTTTTTTTTTACAGTGCAAGTGCCACAACTGCCTCTTTGATAGCTCTTCTGCAAAGGGGCTGCAGGTTTAACGCCTAATGTACCACTAAAACGAAGTCACTACGATTGAAATCTTGGGCGGCGACGAACGATTTGTCACCTTCTTCCAATCGAACCCCACTCTTATCATAATGAGCAAACAACAATATTCCATAGAATGTGTAAGTACAACAAATTTCAACCTTTTATAAATAGCTGTAAATTATTATGTAACTTGTATTGTAGCTGGATAATTTAACATATTTAGATCTATTTTGGGATAAGAGTCGTAATAGATATTTTAAGCATTGAATTTTTATCTTAAGACTTTTTGTGTAATAATACTTCTTAATGTAATTAAAATTTATTTGTGTTCTAGTAGTGCTCCAATTAAAAAATATTAATTTTATTTGTAACAACTTTTCATTCGACTTGTCAAAACTTATTTGTTTTTAACTCTTCCGTTTATATTTTAATTAAATGTTTACAAGCAAGAACAATATTATCACCCAGTTCAAATTCATTACCAAAAATTCAAAAATCGTTTTCCATTGGGTTGAAGTGTCCGCAGTAGCTCATCATTTATCGACGTTGACGGAGTTGTTTTCTTGGAATCGTGGGTTCAAGTCCGAATGCTACTAAAGACCTACCCTGAGTGAGGCGGATTCATATTAAATCTGGTCGAGATCCCAAATCCGCAAGTGGTGTGGAAGTTCAGAGATGAAGGTACCAGCTCAGGAGTCATCCTTTTCACTTGACTGATTTTAAATTGTTAAATTATTCACCATTGGCCTTCATGTTTTTTCTCAATTTAGCGTTATTAAATAATCATAATCACAGATCACTTGACTCTATTCAAAAGTTAAACCATCGAATCACTTAGCCTATCTCCTTTCTCATTAAATTCTTCGCTTCTTATAAATGCTTTCTTCAAATCTTATTCACTGCACTTCAATGATTCCTATCTAGTTTATGTAAGTAACTGTTCATTTGCTAGATAAGGTTCTCCTTTCCAAGAGGAAAACCTCGTTAAACGTTATGTGCCCTAAATGTTTCTAAATCCTTGTATACATTCCACCGTATAACTACATTTCTTATTAAAGTGCAAAATATTTGAACAGAATTTTAAGGAACATAATATTTTCATGAATTCGTTAAAATTTAAAAATAATATATATTACTCGATTTTTTCTCATCTTATTGATTAAATATATTATTTAGTTTACACACGTGCATATGCTGAAACGAAATGTTTCATAAAAATGTCATTAACATGATTATTTATTTTTTAATTTTTCAGTAATCTTTAAGAGTAGAAGATGCGAAACTTTTATTTCCTTTCAATGAGAAACTATTCAAACAAATAAGCCTTTCAATTCCAGTTCATCGATTTAAAGTTCACATCAGATGGGTTCCTTGGACCACTGTTGAGAGCTCTTCAATCCGTAGTCCGCCATTGATTTTGTATTCCGTCACCAATGTAAATTAAATTTTCATTTCTCATCCGAATTGTAATGAGAAAAGATGATCAAAAGATTTAAGTCTTCTTCATAAAAGAGGAGCGGAGATGTAAAATGATGGAGATGGAAGAAGAAAGTACTGAAAGAGAAATTTGAAAGTATTGAAGTTGGATTTCAAGAAAGACAGGAAAGTGGTGCGAATGGAATTTCTAAAAACGAGAAATTCAGTTGAGAGAAAGTGATGGCTAGGCTTCGTTCTCATTCTTGTTCTTTGCAGACAATTTTACGCGGTTAAAAGTTGGAGCTCAGGACCTCGTTTGGATTTTCAAAGAATTCCGTAGTCGTCATCGAACATTGATTGGGATATTGTCTTACACTGTTGTTGCCAAGTGGTTTGCAAAAAGTCAAATTAATCTGATAGACCTGTTGGGATGTCGCTTGTTCAGGTATTGCATAGGAAGGACGTTTCCATTAGCTTTTATTTGCCCTACATATCTGGCTCTTCCTATTACAGACATGATTTTGAATTTAAATATACAACGTCACGACAATTAAGAATGAGTGTTCGACAAAATTAAAAAGGATACTTAAGTTTGTTAGTAGACTAAGTTTTTTTCGTTCTGACTCAGGTCAAATGCTTTGAAAATATCATGGAAGACATCTGTCATAAGCATCTCTTCATAGAATGCTGAACTATGGTAGATCAATGGTGGATGTGCAGGATATGTTCCTGCGTGCGCCCTCTGTTTTCTACTAAATTTCCTTTTTGACTGTCGTATGTATTTGCTCTCAGCGAAAGAATGTTCCCGAAATATTGATCAAATAGTTCTCGATTCTCGTACTCCTAAACAGTAATGGCTTTAATTTTAGATGGTTGGTTTTAAAATTTGATAAATCCTCTTGGAAATAGTTTTCAGAACAATTTTGGAAAAACTCGATCTTAGAAATATTTATCATGTCAATTTTTATTTCGGAACGAATTCTATAAAGTTATAGTTTAATGTTAGAATAACAAATGTTTTTAAGTTTTGGATATTATTTTTTAATCCTGAAGGTTAAAAAAGATATGTAACAAATTACAATTGTTTGATTTGAACATCTTTGATTGGTTTATTGATTTGAAAGAATTCATTTCCCGGGTGTCTAGAATTATTTATGAGTTTTGTCGATGATGTCATAAGCAATACGTAACTGAACGAAGCACAAATCGATATTTCTTTTTGATGTTGGATA
>BMAW01027418.1:0-20163 GCA_019974015.1 Nephila pilipes | reverse complement strand
CTGTTATGCCTTCGTTCGTTCACGTATTGCTGTCACCTACTGTGAGAAGACATCTACTTAAACTTCGGTCCATTAATGGTCATCTATATTAATGGAAGTCTTACATAGATAAAGTGTTAGAGCCGTATTTGATAGGAAAAATAACTATTCATATAAGTGGTAATTTATGAATAAATACATATTAATGTGTACACATATGAGAGGATGATAAAATAGTTTTATTTGAAAACAATTTTACATACCTTTCTTGAATTAAGGATGCGTTTAATTAGAAATATTATTACTTATGAATAAATGGCATATTTTAAATATATTTATGTTGTCTTTTTTTAATAATTTTCAGTCTTAATCAAATAAAGTTTATGAAGTTATTTGGGATGAAATCTGTCTTGGACTTTGGGTTCCGAAAAAACCTGCTGTAGAACAAAGTCAGGGATAATAAGTGGATAAATTCATGAGCAAAGGTTGAAGATTACGTAGAAACGATAGGAAGCTTGCTTCCTTCACTTGTACTTATGGACTTATTTTTGTGTTTCTTCATTCAAACAGCTTAAAACTCCAGCCATTTGATTTCGTGAACAGTAATGTTAATCCTATAAATTTTACTACCTTTCTTAAAACTTTTACTGATTGATTTATTTGAATGCAGTTGATGCATTTGAAAGAAAAAAAAATAACGAGACTTCTGTGGAATTACTTCCCCCTCCACGATTTTTAAGGCAATTTTTAAAATATTTTTTTTAAAAAACAATTGAAACTCACAATCGAGGGATCTTTAAAATAGAGGTAAAATATTTTTTTTTTCCCCAAATGGGTGGAAATAAAGTAGCTCGACAAGAAACCTTTGTTATTTTGCTCTTTCAGGTGCAATTTATTGAATTTAAATATATCAAACAATGAGTTTTGAGGATGGTAGTAAATAATTGCGTAGAATTAAACATAACGCTCACAAATCCATAATAATGTCAGTGGGCAGAGCCTTAACTTCTACTTATGCAGAGAAAACTCATACATAAATTGAAGTGCAGTGAGAAAGAAGAGGAATAGGAAAGAGATATGATAGGAGAAAATGATATTGAGGTTATTTGTAAGAAGAACGATGTTAATTGTGGTATGCGTGGAATCATCTGACTTGTATTGATGATTTGAGAACTTAAGGAAGCTTTTTATGATCAATGAAAGCAGGTTATGGCATCGTATTCTGGAAAATATTCTTTGAGTGATTGCAGAAGTTTATAGTACTTGCGGAAGAGACATAGCTGTAGAATTATATCATATTTTTTGAACAAATAAAGTTATTTTGGATTTTTTACTTTTGTATTTTAATGGGTGTTCAATGATTAAACTTAATTTGAAACTTAGGTCTCATGATTAATCTTTAATGTGACAGTCAGAGACAGGTAATAGGATACTGGCATAAGATACTTGAGATGTTGAACACTTAAGTTTCTTGTATCTATGCTTAATTTTGCAGTGTATCATTCAAATATTTCTAGCCACCCAATGGGGTATTGTTTTTTGTTGGATCAATTTTGCGTACCAGATCACTTTTCAATTTTTTTAGCATTTGCTTCAATTTTATTTAAATTTAAGCAAATATATTCAACTTAACAATTTATCGTTTGTTTTAATTTTAATTGGATGTAGCTGATATTATATTCAATTTAATAGTATTACTTTTTTTAATTTTAATATTGGAAAAGTTTACTAATGTCCTTTTTTGATATTTCATATCGTTTACTTCCCTAGTCTTTTCTTTAATTGAGTAATTCTATAATAATTTTTAAAAATCACTCCTTAGGTGGCTAAATGTGTTCGTTGCAAAACTTTGCACGCCGGACTTTTTTACATAAGTTTTTATTTTAGAATGATTTCCTCAAACCAACGAAATGAGTGAAACATGCGTGACTCGTGGCATGCAGTAACCATAAGTAACGAGTTCTCAAGCGTCTATCTGATTTGAAAACCTCACCTTGTAAATAAAACGTGACTTACATTAATCATCATTTGTATACAACAAAAGTAAACTGGATAGGAAATTACACGAGAGAGAAGTTGGAGGATCAATTAGAGATTGATAGTATTAGCGTGATTACCGAGAGGAAGATATAGCGAGACTGATGTACACGCCGTACTGGTGTAATAAGGTGATAAGTGATCATCAGTCAATAATATAAACCACAAACCCAGTTTACAAGTATTTTCCTAGTCAAGATCAATTTTCTGTTATCGAAGGTGGAAGTAATTATTTAAATTAAAATCTTTGGCTGAGGACACGAGTTAGTAGAGACTATCTAACATGCTGTTACTGAAGAGTATAGAAAATCAGTTACGATAATTTCTGCCTGTTTTGTGGACATGTTACCCTAACTTCCTGCAGCCATAACAAGGTCGAATCTAAGGAACTGGTCTCTATGTAGTTTCCAATAGAGAGGATATAAGACCATATCCCAAACAAAACCAAAATATTGATAGACTTTCTAAAGAAACAATTGTTTACGAAGTGTTTAACCTCACTACGAGGTGACATTTCTAAGTAATAGCACGTTCTAGACATATAGCATAACGACTGCTTTCTTTAAGGGGCATCTGAAGGGTCATAACTCTAAAAAAAGGTCACCGATGAACCGATGAGTTGAAAGGTGCTTCTCTCCAAGAAATTGCGACAATACCATGAGAAATGACGAGGAGGTAATGAAGAACTCCGAAGTGAGACTAAAAGTATATGAACAGTGAAGGTCAGCATACGGACGATGTCACTTTCAAAAGGAAGTGAAGGGAATATGAAGAAAAAACAAGATAGTAAATATTCTTCCACTAAATTGTGAAATAAAATTTTAGATAACACATATCATTCCTTTATAATCGGAGTTATTTACTTGACGCATCGTGTATATTATGTGTGCTTTAAAACTGATATTAAATATTAAAATGAATTCGTACCAGTTTCACGTTGTATACTTTTATAATTTTTAAAATTCAACTTTCAGTGTTCTAAGTATCAGATTCTCATAAATAGTACATCTACAAAATCATCTACGAAGAGTCTTCTACTTTTTAAAAGAAAATAAAATATAAAAATACACAAAACAGGAAGCATTTTAGTATCGTTACCTTAAATCAACGTGTACAGCTGAATTTTCCTGAAGAAAGGTCATGATCACATTCTTATTTTAATGACCGCCATTCACTAGAACGTATTAAAAATAATCCCTTTAACACCAAATTAATCCTTTGAACCATTTAAAGATAAAGTGGAAATGAAACAAATGTACTCAGGGAAAAGTGAAGCAATTGACCAATCCTAACAAAATTATTGGCCTGTCTTTCAATCTTTAAATGAGTGTAGCTAATGCAAATTAAGAAAATTAATCCTTTTTTAAAACATTCCTCTTAAGTACACATATCAATTCAATACGTATTTCCTTAAATTTATTTTGTCTACGTTGCAATAAAATTGTTAATTGGTTAATTAAAGAGGTTTTTCCTGGCTTTGTTCGAAAAGATAATGATAGGAAATCTTTCTAATGATCATTAAAAAAGTTAATTTTTAGATTAATCGTTTCGATTATTATGTTTTGATATCATGTTTATAACAATTTCTTTTCACTATAGACACCAAATACAACGTTATATGTGTTTACCAATAGAAATATAGATGAGATTTAAAATAGACATTAAAAAAGAAATTACAGTAGAAATGAATTAATTAACATATAATGGATTTCTATGTAATCAACCAAAATGATTTCAAGATTTATTACTAAACGAGAACTTTATCTAAACTTTAAATTAATTTATACTTTATTAAATATCTATGCAAGAAGAATTGAACAGAAAAAAAGCAAAACAAAGAAACCTAAATTATTAATAAATCTGCCTGAGGTGTCATTGAAGTTTTGAATCTAAGGTTACCAATTATATAATATTCACTGAGAGTTCAAAAATAGCAAACAAAAGCCAGGAAGGAACTAGAAATATAATGAAAATTAAATACAAAGACTTACTTAAAATTTTAATATTAAAGTCGCTTTTTATTTTAACTTAAATTTCTCCTGTTTTCGAAAAGAATAACAATTAATTCAGAATGCAACCACATTGTTTTTTATTCCGTGTAATCTAAAATATTTATTATTTTGTATTTATGAATTTTTTAATCAATAAAATATTTTCTGTTTGTTTGAAGAATGTTGTTTATTGAGAATTTAGAAATGCTAATGAAATTCAGGTCAGATTTACGGCTTTAATGAATTACTAAAACATCAATTTTAATTGATATATTTTACTGGCAAATCCAGGAAAATGTATTGGCCACCAAATAGAACGATCTTAAATCACATAAACATACAAATGGAAGACATGAAAATGGTTTTATGTATTAATGGTTAAAGAGCAGCATACAAATGTAAAGAATAAAATATGGTAGTTGATGTTAAAATACATAAACTTTATTTATCTTAAGGAATACTCAAAACACATAAAACACATTATTTTTTATTAATACTAATAATCTTCTATCTCTGAAATATTTTTGTATAGTTATAATTTAAGTTTATCTTTCAGAGGTTGTAAAAAAATAAACATTAATGATCAGAACGACCCTGATCTTTCATCCCAATAAATGTAACGTAATAAAAAAAAAAATTTTGTAGAAAGAAAAAAGTAAAACTTTTAAAGTGGACTTATAGAAGGTGCTGCACTATTCATAAGAAGCTCACATTAAAAGACAGGATAAGTTATTGAAGATCTCTTTGTTCAAACCAACCACCACAAAGATGGTGCTACTACGGATTGAAAATAATTGTTCCTTGACCAAAATTGATGAACCCATCATGAAAAGAAATCGTATATAGCTGCTACGACTTACGTAAGAAATTTTCAGTATGGTTTCCCTCACACTTTCTATTACAAGTTGAAGGGCAGAACAGCGTATTTACAGAACTGAACCATGTGCATCAGTTGTGATGTGCGAATTTGTTGCGGAATATGTTTTCAATTCAGCTAATTTCGCCATTGGAGCTGCGTAAACATATTTTAGACAACCACACAGTTATAAGTTGCATGTGATTTCAGATCAAGGGATTGCTAGGAGCCAGGCTTTGGGGAAATAATAACGCATTCTTCAGTTCCAAAATACAACGATTGTCAACAGCTGTTGTGAATTTGAAATGTTCAGAGAAATTGCCCTCTTGCATTAAAAGTGATCTATCCACATCACTCTGTTGCAATGTGCTGGAATGGTTGCAATATTAGTTAGATAAAAAATGATTCATAACGTGTCCACACTGAATGTATGCAGTTATTAAGATTGGAAAGAACCAAAATCCACAAAAAAGATAGACCAACAATAAAACCTTATAGTGATTTTTTTGAGAATTAAGAGGCAATGGTTGCTCTTAATTCTCTAAAACAAATTTTCAAAATTAGCATCATCTTTTTTAAAACAAATCAAATTTTTTGTGTATTTAAATATTTATGTAGACTAAGAGATTCAAGTGGTTAAAAGGTATTAACTATACGATTTGTGACATTCCAGCCCAGTTATTCGTTCGTATCTTGATTTCATTAACGCTACTGTTCGAAATAATATGCCTGATTTGCAAATTAAATAAAACTGGAACTCTACAACTTCATATAATTGTGTTGCAGAGTGTAAGAGCCTTACAAGTGTCTATGTTTATTTGACCAGGCTAAAAAATAGGAGAGTCTGGCAATGATGAAGGCAGATATTGATTCAAACAAAGGGAGAATCTGCATTTTTCGAAACATTTATATGAACAATCTTTAATGCGTAGTGCTATAAGTAGAAAGATTAATAACATTATCTTTTAACGACTACGAAAATTGTGAGGTAATTTCCAGAGAAAACTACAATCTCATATATATTGCATCTTCTACTGGTAAGATCCGTTTACCAATCTTTACTATGGAAATGCCAAAGATATCAGCGTGAATCTTAATTAAGGAGTTGAAGCTGTATCATCATGAAAACAAATGATGACATGTTCTTGTAGGTCTCACCCATTCTACTTCTTGACTATCGCAAAAATTGAATTGAAAAGCTGAAACAAAAAAAAATTCAATTTTAGAGAATTATATTTCAATTTGGGAGCTTATTTTCTATCATACTTTGGAGCTTGCCTGCCCTCCACATTCCATAGCTTCAATGCTCCATCACTCTACTTTAAAATCCTTCATCGTCATGGTGCATTGTTATCATGAATTCTTTATTCTCTCCATATATCGCCTATAGAATAGTCTGGTCGGTGATTATAAAACGACTGGTTTGGAAAAAAAATTGACCATTACACCAAATCAACTACTGAAGTAAATTGAAGAGGCATCGTGGACTGCCATATCAAATCTCTCTCATTCAATGCAAGTATTGTTGCATTGGTTGTTTTTTCAGTGAAAAATTGATTTTATCACCTTTTCGCTCTTCGGAGAAAGGCCGTATTATTTTTTAATTACTTACCTTTATATTATATGTTATCTCACAAAACATTTGGTTTTGTCTCTCTTGTTCTTCTTAGTGTTTCATTTTTTTTAAAGGAGATGAGTATACGAGAAGCCTTAATCATGTTTAAATGTGCGCAGAGAATAGAAATTAATAAACGTATTTGACTCGTGCAGATGTGTTTCTGTACTTATTTAAAATTATACTGCATAGTTGAATGTATGAAGAGAATACTGTAAAATATACGAAACATATTGAAAATTAATGGCTTCAGAGTGATAAATTTTTATTTGTTACCCAGATTTCTAAAAATTAGGATTGTTCTGATAGGACCATGTGATGTCCATGCCAATGTTTTAGTTCAATTTTCCATTTTTCAATCAGTGTTCTAGAGCTGAAAGGGATTTGTCCACATGGAGATGATGAATGGAAAAGTACCATAAGTGAATTTAATCAGTGCTTGACTTTTCATGTCTTCTTCCGAAGAATAAAGAACCATAAAAGACGCATTTCGGTCGCTTCTTTTATCTTTACAGATCATATTATTCGGCTTGATTATTCCCCGTTTTCAATCTTATTCATCTAAATTCAGTAATTTTAACAGAAGAAAATAAAATATTTTGAATAAACATTTAGCAACTAGAGGAAGCATTTCAGAAATCTATATATTAATTATTTCAACTTTTGTCAATTCCACAGACATTGAGAACTAAAATGACAGAATATATAGTTACATGACGAAAAGTAAAAAAAACTAGCTAGAACAGGAGGGGAATACCGATGATAGAAATATATCTTAGTGAAAACTAAAAGAAGTTTTATCTGGAATTGATCATGAAACTCTGATGATAGGGAGAGATTTTTTGTTAAAACTTTCTATTATCTTGTTTTGTAATGCTATCTTTAAGAAATGGTGCATTTTAGAAACCTGTTCAGTGAAACTAAATCTTCAGAAGCATTTATTGAAAATGAGGAATTCTATACAAATTTATCATGACACCGATATACAAAATACATAAAAATACATTTATCAAGTGGCTTCTTCAATTTGTGAGTTTTGGAATACACAGAAAAATATTTGCGTGAATGTGCATTTTACCTTCAGAAAATTTCAATTTATCTTTACCCCATCAAAATCAATAAATTTTTCTTAAAATCTCCTCTCTCTCTCACTAGATGTTTAATACTACAGTGATGAAACTAGTATATATACGATCTAAAAATGCGTGAGATCTTTTTTATTTCTAGCTTTCATAGTTCAAACAAAATTTCAGTTTTCTTTATGAAAAGCCTTGCTAGAAAGAAATATGTAATGGAAAATTTCACCGACAAGCCTTTTTGCAGAATAATTTTTATTTATCAACAGATATATCTTCCCCACTTTAAAGAAAAAACGTCAAATATTTTAAATTCAAAAACATTGTAATAGATCTTTTGTATCAGTGAAAAATAAAATTGTTTTCATGAAGATTTCTTTGAAATTAATAAAGAAATTCAATCCATTATGAAATTTTTTTCGATTATTCAAATAATCAGGCTTATGTTTTTAAATATTTTAATATATCACCAGTAGATAAAATTTCGAAATTCAGTATCTGTAACTATGTAATATAATTTGTAGTGTATATCTAAGGCTTTAAATCACTCTATAACTTTTTTTAAAATTAATTTTAATTTTTTAATCCAGTTTCATTTTTTTGTGCTTTTCCCAGCTCTCATATAAGGTATTACAACACATAAGGTATAATAGTATTAAATTAAAATAAATAAATGAAGTATAGTAGTATTCAAATCAAAATAAGTAAATAAATGATATATTATTCAATTTAAAAAAAAATATAATATTATAGTATTCAATTCAAAATAAATAAAAATGTATTTAAAATTCAATGGAATATGCTGTATTTATAAATTAAGTCAATCCTATATCTATAGTCGGTGCTCAATTTTTTAAATTATTGCTCAAAACCAAAGAAACTTCAAATTAAAACTCAAAAATATAAAACTCTTAAAAGTAAAGAAATTTAAATTATATTTTTTTTACAAAGAAACTTTTCTTTAAAGCTGTTCATAAAGAAATATAAAAAAAATTACTGGATAAGCTTTCTTTTCACCAATTGGGCGTGATTTAGAAGAGATTCGATGTGAAAAATATTTTTTAAATACACTTAACATTTTAACAGTAATATAATATTGATATACCTGATATTAAATTAATCACCATTAGTAATTTTTTAGAAAAATTACTCCATGAAAAATACAAGAGTGGTAAAATAATTTAATAAAACTGCTTTAATGATTTGTTTTATTTATGTCCTTCTTTTTTTTTTATTAAGGGAAAATGAAAGTCGTGTGAATATATAACTAGGTTGAACTTGGGTATTTATTGGATATTCAGCAGATTTTTCTGATAAAACATAACTTCAAAAGGTATTTTGTGTTATCTTAATTGTGCAATTCTATTTATAAATTTATTTTATGTTTCAGTATATTAAAAAAAATCTACTTCAATTTATTTTTAAATTCAGTAGTAAATTACTTTGTATAATGTAACCCACAATTTATCCCTCTATCCTCTTTCCACATTTAATTTCATAATGTTTTCTACTTATAAAACCTATTTTAACATTTCATTACTTTTTTAAAACTATCTTGTGTACTTGTATCTGACGATTTCTGGAAACTTTGGTTATTTATTTCCTATATGAATTTTTTTTTCTCATTTTTCTAAGTACAAAATTTTCCCTATATGAATGCACATTTATTTTGCTGAACAAGAGAAATGAATTGAAATTTACAAATTTAATTTTAGTTTCCGAAATGATTAAATTCATATTAAAATCTTAATATTCATCCTGAGGAGAATTATTAGCAAAAAGTAATACGCAGCATTCGCTCGATAATCAGCTCTTTGCTTTACTATTGCTGCTATCAGCATTCCAGTTATCCGGAATGGCGTTGGGATATTTGCAATTTTTTTATCTTCACTAATCTCGAGACTTTATCAGATTTGAATTGCATGCAACTGCAGGTTTCTTCCCAACAAAATGAAACTTAATTAGGTAAATTAGAAGATGAAAAGTGAAGTAGAGCTAACACTATATATATATATATATATATATATATATATATATGTGTGTGTGTGTGTGTGTGTGTGTGTGTGTGTGTGTGTGTGTGTGTGTGTGTGAATGGAAATAAGGAGTGTAATGGAAAACAAAGAAAGTAAGAGAAGGAAAGGATAACGACACTTTGTATAGAATTACTATTAGCATGGAAATTCTTCCTGTGGTTACATGGCTTGAATTAAGCTCTATACTTAGTTACATTTGATGGAATATGTGAATTAAGAGGAGTAAACAGGTAAAAATAAGATTTCTTATCAAAGCATAAATTAGGATTGTAAGGGAGTTAGATCGGGTTCTAAGAGAGAAACATTGTACTATACTACAATAACAATAAATACAAAAAAAAAAAAAAATCTGTTGTTTTTTCATTGGCATCAATTGTAAGTTTGGTCATTATTGCTTTGTACACTAAAATTTATAACATAGGAGTGCATGAACCGACTAGGGAAGGACGAAAAAAACGTGTTACAGTCAATGAGAACAAGCGTCTACTCATTTCAGTCACTGACAAGTGCACGAGGATTAAAATGACCTCCTAGACACTCTGTCAGTCTATTACGTTTTCAGGAATAATGACTGTAAGAGTCTAAATTCAAATCAAAACATTTAGAGATTTTACTATTTTAATTTTGTATGCATGTCATAATATGTTTAAATAAAGTCTGCTGAGTATAAGTGTACTAACTGCATCTGTTGTGGATAAAAATATTTTCAAGCGAGGGAAAAGTGATACATTAGTCTCACGCGGATTCAGCTCTTGATGTTCTGACAAACTGACAAGTAAACGAATCATTGAGGAGTGACGATGAGGAAAAAAGTAGTTTCTGACGGATGATGACATATTACAGGATATAACATCAACAAAACTTAATGAAGAGGTATGCGGGAGAGATAAGTGACTACACTTTTCAACTAACATAATGTAGCTATTGAGTGTTCGGCTACATCTATGAGTATGGGGAAATTTTTTTTTTTGATTCCATGAGTAATATTCTGATGTTTAAGCGACCTGAAGAATAAATGCATGGAATTTCATTAAACGGAGGAAATGCTAATGAATATCAGGAAATTATTTTATGCCTCCTATTTCAAAGTAATAATGCAAGCTATCAATTCAAAACAGTTAATTATTAAGTGATTTTATGCATTTTATGCGTCTCATACTTTATTTAAGTGTATTGTGTAAATTATTATACCTTAATACATACCTTTTGTGTTTTGGATACGTAATCATTAGTAATTTCCCCGTGAACTTCCGTTTTAAAGTTTTAAATAATCCTGCGGTACTCAAGTCCAGTATCTTTTGGATTACTTACATAGTATTGTATTCTTTCATGGTTGAAATATCATCTGATTTTTTACATTTTACTTCCGCTACTTAAACTATACTTAAATGAATTTTGATTCATTTTTTTTTCTGTATTTGCTTAGCGTATTTTAATACCATAGCGATGTATTTTTCTAAAATTGGAAGCTCTAAGCTAAATATATAGTATTATCTATAATCTCTTGACATCAATTCAAAATGCCGATTCACTGTTTCCATATTTTAAATGACTTAATTTACTCATACAATGATTTATTATTTTAAAATATTGTTGTAAGAAGCATAGTGGTTCTAAATAAAATATCAAGCAACATTGTAGTGAAAGCGTATTATATAGATATTTATTCATGTTTAATTGTACACCTAAAATCCCTTTTTTAAGTAACAAATTTTGTTTAATTTTATGTATTGAGCTTATCTTGTTAAAGGTATTTTGATTTTTGCTTATATTTGAACACAAACTGCAATTATATATTCAAAACTATATTTTTCATATGAAAATATATTTTCTGTTTTTTTTTAACATTTCGTAGAGCTTCAGTTGATTTTTAAAGGTTATATTACTTAATATCTTTTTTGTAATTAAATTTCTTATGATAGGAATTTAATGCAAATAAAAATGTATTTATTATCCAAAATAAAGAAAATCATTTATTTTTAGGCATACAAAATTTTAAGCTCTTTTGAATCTGAACAAAATAGAACAATGGAAAATTTCAAAAAAAATAGTTTTTAGTCCCTTGAACTGTGTATCTTCTACAATAATGCATATAAATATTTACTATTAATTATCATTGTTTCAATGTGTGGTGCACCTCAAGAGATTAGTTGCTAACGATATATATACTAAAATATAATATATATATATATATTTATATGTATGTATATATATATATATAGTGTGTATACTGACTTTACAATTTGTTTTGACATTAATGATTATGTAAACACCTTTTTTAAAATTAAGATTGCTTTTTCATTTCAATGAGAGAGAGAGAGAGAAAGATTATAAATGTACATCAGTAAAAATGGATAAGACAACAGATGTTGTTCTGCTGTCTCTTTCTTACCGGCAGAGATTGAATTTTACCATGCATTAGGTTTTTTTTGTAAAGATGTTTCCGGAACACGCGGTATAAGATGATTGGATTATGAGGGATTTTCTTGAACTCTATCAGTCTGGTAGGGTTTATTTCTGAATGATTTATGATTATGGATACTTGATTTGGTATATTTTATGTGCACGTGATAGAATAAATAAAAGTATAATTTGGAACTGTATCAACAAATAAGTATTACCGCTTTACTGATGGATTATAGAATGGGAAAATTTAAAAAAAATTACATGAGATCATTATATATATATATATATATATATATATATATCTGTGTGTGAGAGGGTATATGTGTAGTGTATGGTATGTAGAGTATTTCAAATTTCATAGAGCAAAAAGTTTACGAGGAAGTTATTAACTAAGTTAATTTTGTGTTTGACCCATTAACATATTTACTCAGTTTTCGTGAACTATTAACATTTTTTTTCCTTCTGTAATAAAAAGTACAAAATGTATAAAAACCTACACTAGTTTTAAGTAACGTAATTACTTTCGTTTACTATCAAAATATATTGAATACGTATTAGAAGATAATGACTTTTGAAAGATTAAGTGATTTTTTATGCATTTCAAACATATAAGTAAACATTTTAAGGTACCTAAATGCTTAGAGTTTCAATGTTTTCAACTAAAATCAAAATTAAATCATAATATCATAAATCTATACAGTTGACTAATAAATTTAATTCACATAAAATTTACCAAATACAGTTCAAATGGATTTTGCTGTACATAGGAATTATTTCCATTTTTTTTAAAAGTCGTAATTAGAATTCGGCTTTTGAAATATTCATGTAATTTATTTTTACAGTATTTTTAATACTTTTTTAAATAAATCTAAACTACATCATGAAATTATTCTGATTACTCTTTTTTCTGTTTTAATAAAGAATTTCTGTTCTAAGACCAAATTGTATTGTAAGAACTTTAATCAAAGCCTTTTATTCTTATTTTATTTCCTTTAGGGAGTTTGTACGATTCATATAATAATTAATAGTAGAGCGGAAGTTACTGAAAAATTCAGATAATTTTTAGTAATTACCTAACTGTAATTGTAAGCATTATCTCAAAATAAATGTCATAGAATTCAGCTCATATATTTTTAAATTTATTATTCGTATAATTATATTTACATAAGCATACAGTTTGGAAAATGTAATTTGAAAAAATTGTTACGGCTGATGTAAACTTCTACTTATGAAATTTTAGAATATTAAGTGAAACACGTATAAGCGTTCGATAGCTCTCAGATATACTTCTTGAGATTTAAAACCTAATAGAAGATTGTCACTAATAAAAATAAATAAGATCTGGACTATAGACAGATTTTTCCAGAATAATTTTTTTTAATTGTCTACCTAAAATTACTTTAATTTGTCCTTCGAAAGAAAATTAAAATCATTTTTTTTGCTATGCATCTTAAATAACAACGATAACTTAGTTGCATTCTTTCTCTCCAATATATCGATGAAATCAATACAATAAAATATTTCAGTATCACAGTCTGATAATTTAATCGTCAGAAAGAGATTCTCCGCATTTAATGACGTATCAATAACTTCCGGAGATATTTTTTCAAGATTCCTCTACGCGATTTCCAGCAATAAAGACATCAAGTTTCGAAAGTTGTTATGGTGTTTTTTACTGCGAAAAATTGTTCAAAAGTGTAAGAAGTCCCACATTTAAGAAATATAATGGTTTATATGAATTCGTTGGCGTTATATATTTAGTTTATACGTAGTTCTTTGATCACTTTTTATCTGTCATGCAACTCATTTCTTAAGCCTGATTTCAAGCTATTTTAATGTCTATTTCTCCGTTAGGAAAGTGTTAAAAGAAATGCCCTTGCTACTTTCCACTGAAAATTCTTACATATTAAGTGCATTAGATTATTTTCTAATCTACAGGAAAAATACAATTGTTTGATTATTTTCAATTATTACAATTGTTTGATTATCTCATTCCCAAGAGAGAGTTTTAAATATTTCTTTGCTATCAGTTCATTGAAATTTTGAAGTTTTAATAAATGAAATATCAGAAAAACCAAAGCTTCCATTCCGCTTAGTTACTTTATTTTCACGTTTTTATAAGAAATCTTTGAGGTTTTCACAGATTCGTTAAATTCTTTCTGATAATGAGTTAAATATGATCGGATAATTATAATAAAATTAGGAAGAGAATAGAAGATATTGTATTCAACTAAGGACATTATATAAGGTAAGAATAAGTTGCACAAAATTATGTTATTCTTAAGTTACTGGGACTAAAAATGTAGTGTTAATAACTCTTTAAATAATAGCATACCCTTTGAATAGATATTTTTTTTAGATTAATGTCAAAGGAGAAGCATTATAAAAATGGAAGTTATGTTAGAAAAATACGCGTAGCTTTGATTAATGTACACGCAATTAAAACATGTATATAAATATTAATAACTATATATCTTGTTTCTTGATTGTAAAATATACTATAACATATCTATTTTCAATTCAGAGTTGTAAAGTGTAACAAGTAGATATGACAAAACATTTTCCAACTGTTTTTTTAAAATCTATAAGGCATTAAACTATTTGATTCAAAATTTATTCAAGTTATATTCATTTTCCCGATCTTTTTCTTTTTTTGTTTTTAAAATGCGATGTGCGTTCCAAATTTTGCTTGAAAGTCAAGAAATATATAAATTTCAAATTTTTAATGTATGATAAAAAAAATAATCATATATGAGTTTTATTAATTTGGTGACATATTTAAAGTGTCTTCGTGACTTTTAAAAAATATAATTCTTTTCAAGCGAAAAATTTCCTTTTTTTGCTCGGACAGTAATTTCATGAACAAAACTCATAAGTTAAATTATCTATTTTTTGCTCATATTCAAACAAAGATATTATGAAACTATCATTTTTAAATCTATGCTGTTTGGAATAATTTTAATACAGAACAAAATTAGAAAATTAATTAATAATTGAAAAATTTATGAATATTTTCGAAACACTATTTTGTACAAAATAAACTGGAGATAATATCTAATGAGTTTCATAATAATGCTTTAAAAATTTAAGAGAGTTACATTCTGAGCTTTTAAACATGAAGTTCATATTAGAAATCATAGAAGTCTATGAAGTTTGACTACAATACTGTTTTGTGAAGAATATATAAGATAATAGAAAAAATATACTTATGGACTAACCATTAATTATTTTACATAAAAGTAAATAACATGCATGAATATACAATATTAGTTAAAATAAAAAAAAGAATTAAATAAAATGAAATTTAATTTTTAAAAGTTAGTAAAAATATGGATTGTATTCTTGTATTTAAGATTAAAATATATTCCTTCTCGCGAAACCAATGTAGAATTTCAATGTAAAGTATCAGTGTTATTTGAAACGAAATCAACTATATATCTTGCAATAATTTCATTTCATGTGAGTCAAAATTACTCAAAATATGGGTTGTTTTAATATTTGTATACGTGCAAGTTAACAGTTAAAAAAAAAGGAGAGAAATTTTTTATCATAACTGATAGTTAATTTCTATTCGTATCGCAAAATTTTGAAAAAGTGCCACATTATCTTTCCTCGCCAACAAAATATATTGTTTAAGTATACTACTTCCTTACCCCCACGTAGTTGTTATGAATAATTTTACAGTCTTGAAAAATAATGCCATTACATTAAACAGATTGTTCAATCGTAAATCTTAGAACAAATAATTTCATTTCCGATCTTCTTTACAAGCGCAAACAATTTTTGAAATTTTTTGCTTTGTTTCTTTATTATTGCGTTAGATTAGAGGAATATAATAAATTAAGAGTTATATTTATACTTATTTCATCGTTTTTTAATTTTTGTATTAACATTCATAATGAGTAGTCATTGTTTTGTTCCATTATAGAAAATTGTTGTGGAAAACAGCTATTTAGTAATCAATTTATTCATATTTTGGTGTTATAATTTATTCTTAGAAAACAGTCTTTTGATCAAAATTTTACGAAGAACAAGTAGTTTTCTTTTTCTCTCAGAAAACAAAAACATTTCTCACCTAAATGAATTCAAAATGCTTGCTTCTATGGTATTTCTTCAAAAATACAAATATGATGAGTTTTCAAATGTTTAAGAATAAAGAAAATCCATTGAAAGTAATATTTTATAATTATTCATCCAATTTTATAAACTTTTTTCAGAAGACTGATTATTGTTGTGTCATATTGTTAAGGCCCTTTTATAAGTTCCTGATGATATATTAAATTTTTTTGTATATAATTTAAATTACAATTAATTAAATCTTCATAATTGTCAGAATAAATATTTTTAAAAACATTTAAAATAAGAAATAGATTTCTTAAAATTTTGTATATATATATAAATTTAATCGTCGGATATATTTTCATGATATTAAAATTGTACAGTTCTGTATCTTATGAGGAATTTAAATTTATCATTAATCTTGTGGTAATAGAAAATTAGATAAGTTATAATGTAATAACTATAAATCAATTAAGTTATACATGAAATTGTTCTTATTAGTAGTCGCCTAGCTAGTATTTATCTACATTTTTATAAATATAAATTTATAAATTTCTATATGATTCTCTTAAAAAAAATTGTTAGGTTTAAATTTTTCAATTTTCAGTGGATTGTGGTGCAATTCTTATGCATTATTGCTATTTATTCTTGGATTCATTTGTATGATTAACTTTAAACTTTGTAAATTAAAAACTTTTTATATACTAGTATTTCTTAAGAATTTTTTAAATTACGAGAATTTCTTAAAATAAACGAGTATTTATAATTTAATACCTTATCTATAATTTTTATTTTTATATAAGAAAATTCAAGTAATAATTTTTCTCTGCCATAATTTTAAATCAATCAATCAATATTTTTACTTTGGCTCTAATTTTTTTTCGGTTTGTAGATGAATGGGGGAGTGTTGGTGTCCCGTTTTGAAGAGAATACTCAGCTAGAAATTGTTGATTTCGGTACTTTGTGTTATTTTCTTATTTTTGGAATATTACTTTACTAGCATTTTGAAATATTGAATAAAAATTCATTTTCCTTGTGTTTTTGTAGTATTTAACTTTTTTCTCAGTTAAGAACTATGATGACGTGTCGGTCATAAGTTATTTGCATTTCCTTATGTTTGAATTCGTTGGATTTTAGTGTTATAGTTATTGCTAATTATTATAACTATTTTAAAGTTAAAAATGTTAGTAAGTGTAAATATATTTTAAATGAGTTTTAAGAGTACTTAAGTGTATGTAATTTTAAATGGATGTACTTCTTTTATTAAGCTTCATTATTTTTTCCTCCAGTAAATCTTTGATTTTTTTTTTTATTCTTGGTTTTTCGCCATCATTTTCATATAATTCACTGAAGTGTAATTATTAAATCTACATTACGAGCATAAACACACATCATTTCATTCCGCAGTATAGAGCTGTATAAATATGAAATGGTATAGTCTCTTCATTTTATTAAATTTTTGCCTTTTTTATTTTGAATTTTTGTTTTAAATTCTTTTGATTCTTAAATAGTATGTATTGATATCTTAGGGCTTCTGGAATTTCATATTAATTGATTGTTTGATGTATTTAAATAAATATTTGGCTTATTTTCGTAAGAGGTATTAATTTGGTAAAATTTGGTCTTTGGTTTGTTTTTTAACTATATGTGGTTTTTCTTTTAATTGTTTTGTTCATAATCTGTATATATTCATATGTGTGTGTGCTTTTATGTATAACTATGAGAAATAAAACTCGAAGCATCACAGCAAAATATCGAAAATGTTTTATTTTATTTTAATTGCATGACAGTTTTAAATATATGAAGAAAAGTTCGCAGTTCTAGCTACATTGCTCAGTTAGTTTATTAAAGTTTCCGTAATTTTGTGTGAAGTCATCAGAGTTACCTTCAGAACATAACACAGTTTTTTCATGCTATAAACCTTTTTTTACTATCATGTTTTTGTAATACTACCGCTTTTTTTAATATTATATTTATTTAAAAAAAATTCTGATGATTTTGCATGATATATGTAATAATTATGCACATGTAATAAAGATTTAGATAAATAGTAAAGCCCGAAAGAATCCTAAAAATTCGATATAGCTATGTTGTATTGTTGTCAGATAGAAAAGGAATTTGTAAACCTATTATTAATAATAATGCAGCTACACTCATGCAAAAATTTTGACAATGATTTCTATAAAACTGAGCATAAAGGAAGTTCTTAACCTCCTCAGACCAAAGGTCAACTTTGAACCATAAATTTCAGAATAATTTGTTTCAATTGGTTATAAATACATGAAAAAGTACTGAAAAAAATGTTAAAAAAATTATTTCATTTTTTATTTTTGAGAAATTAAGTATCTTCTAGAGGAGACATTTGGACAAAGTGACATCATCATGTCAATTTAAAATACTTCTTTAATCTTAATTTAATGAGCAATTCATAATAATTAGCAAAATGAGAATAATATAAAATGATCATAATGGAAAATTTGAATCACTAAATAATTTTGTCCGAACTGTCTGCGGAAGAGTCCTAATTTCCGAAATTTATCATTCGTTTTTTTTCTTTCTCTCTTTATCTTATGAAATAATTTCTCAATTTTAAGTAGTTTCTTATTGAAAACTCGTTATTTTGCATAGTGCGGGAGTTTTTTCTATACAATACATTCGAATTCTGGGAAATTTTAAGTTAGACATAATTACATTGATCACTAATACCTATTTCATTTCATTCTCTGACAGATATAGGTTCTTTTTTGAACCCTTAAACAGCTACATTTGGTGAATTCAGTTAGAAATATATGCCATAATTATAGTTTCAAATCAAGTGATTTTGATAGCCATTGACCCCATGTCTCCTACAGGCGACACTGAAATAACAGCGTTCTAAATCAGAAGTGGGAAGATTGGAGTGAGAAATTAATAATGTTATATATAAAACAGCAAGTTTAAGGAATTCATCATTGTGTTTTATTACTTTTTATAATACAAATAGTAAAAAATATGAACACCTTGCGATGCGCAAGCGTGTAATTTTCTTTCTCTCGCAAAACACTGTTTTGATTTTACCATAAATAAGCTACGAATGAAAATTGTTCACAAAAAACCCCTTTTTTTTCAGTACTACCATCTGTTAACAAGAAAATTAACTTATTTTGGGTACCAATGGTGCCTTTTAATTAACTTGGCATCATTTTTTTAAAGTGTTGTTTAGTGTCTCCTATACGGGACTCTGGGACTGAGGTGGTTAACATTATCCCAATTTGTAGGATTTGTAAAGTTATGAAATAGTTCAATATAAATTTTGAAAAAAAAAATGAATTATAGTTGCTTGTATAAAAGGAATTTTTTTTTCTGAAATGTATTTTTATGTGTTTTCAAGTACGATGAATTTAAATTGCTTCTAATAAATATTTAATTTAAAAAACAGTTGCTCGAAATGTAACGTAAACTTTTAGTATCTACTGATTAAAGAGTTTTAAATTGACTTCATATGACAATAGAATTTCTGACCTATAAATGATCATCATAACTAGTTATTTTTGAATCGTAAATAAATTTTGATAATCGTATCCAGCAGTGTGGTGTTCCTTCATCCACATTCAGGTTTTTATATCGAACTAAGAATTAGATAACACTACCAGATATTATAATATGTTTCTTTAATGATTGTTTAATGCTTGAAATGCGTTTATTTCTATCCTTTCGGATCATTTAAGGTTTAATCGAAATCATGGATAGTTGAGGTCTAGTTTCCCAACTCATTATTTTCCTTTGGTGAAGATCATTTATGCTAGGTTAAGAATACGTAATAGCGAAATTTTTACTTGATAGAGATTTATTTGGTTAGCATATTTAAAAAATAACAGAAAGCAATGCTTCTGTACATATTTACAGAAATTATATATAATTAAATAATCTAATTGTTTACTACCAATTTATGTTCAGAATATCAGGTGAATAAAATCATTGAATTAAATTTTAATCTTTAAATTTATTTTTCTGAAAGATTATTTTTTCTATTTGTATCACCTACGATTATTGTTTATGAGTTTTTCTGTCCACAAAAATGAGTAAATGGAGGGCAATAAATAGGATGTATTTCAACATATCGCAATTGGGA
>BMAW01027407.1:0-37111 GCA_019974015.1 Nephila pilipes | reverse complement strand
ATGGTTGCTAAGATACGAGTACAGCGCCTCTATTGACCCAAATGCAGTACCTCTACTACGAAAAATATTTTTATCATTCATATTTGTTGGTATATTTTTTTAATTTATTATTTTTTAATCTTTAATATTTATTCAGTTATTTCATATTAACTTTTATAAATTCTCTTACTTCCATTATGTGTTTGAATGCCAGTCCAATAATTTAATCTTCCTTTTAAATACTGTATTAAAAGACTGCCAGAACTGGTACTCAAAGAAGTTTTTGTCTGCTGTCGTCATAAATAATATTATTTCTGAATTAGGAGCAGTTCAGTTCCATGGCATCACCTCTAGTAGCCGATTAGTTGTTCAATTGACATTGAAATACATCAGCTGAAAATACTCCGAAAATAATCAGAAAATTATAAAGTATTGTATAAATAATAGTTTATCTTTTTTTTTCTTCATTATATACAAATTTAAAGAGTAAGATTTTAGGAAACCAAATTTTATTCCCAAAAGCAAAACAACGAGAGAGAGATCCGGCTAAATTAAGCGCTGTAATTGGTTAATATTTTACAAGTTTCCACACCCTTCCTTTCTTAACTTGCAGTTAATTTCTTACATTTATACCATCAAGAAAATGTTTTGACTCATAAAGGATATACCATCATTGCAATGTATCAATTTGGATTTCATTATAGAGGCGCTGCAGTTGGACCAATAGAGACGCTGTATTCGTATCTCAGCAACCATAATAAAAATAATCATAATAAAATTAAATCGCCCTTCTTTTTATTTGGGATTATAAATTAATGAGACGTAAGAGTAACAATCCACCAGATGCATTCATAAAAATGATTCCGCATTTATTTTTTCAGATAGATTAATAGCTAAATTTAGTTAATAATACACGTAATCAATACAACAAATATTTTAACATATATCAATTATAGATTATTTTCAAATGAAAATAAATCATTTATAAGTAGTTCAGAAGAATGTGTATAAATTCTTTGTCTTACGATGTGTAATAAATTTTACATTTAAAATTCTTCTGTATTTCTAAACTCTTTTAAATATATACAAAAAAAAAAAAAAAAAAAAATGAGATCTTTGATGTTGCTATTCATGGGCCATTTAAGCATAACTAGAAGAACATAATGATATTCTTTTCCTCGTAAGCAATTATCAATATGTTCAGATTTGTACTTTGACTATATGATATTTATTGTTTTAAGGATTTTAAGGATTCCTCCAAAAATATCCTATTTTTGGCATTTAATATCGAAAGAGTAAATAAACGATTGCTTGTAACATCTTGATAATATGTTTTTAATTTAAGAATATGTGTCTGAAAAATTAAGTTTAAAACCTGATCTCAATGTGATATTGTCACCTTTTCATACAGGGAATTAGTTTGGCCAATAACAGTTTCAAATAAGTATGGAAAGGGAGCAAAAAAAATGGCACGTTTTCCTCAAAACTACGTGTATTGGCACCTTGCTAGTTATGTCAGCAATTAACTCTTCTTTTGCAAACAATTATTAAACATGAATATTACTCGCTAACACGCGAAATGAACTTCTGAGCACTCATTTAAAAAATTGAAATTTACTTGTTAACACCACTTTTTTAATACTGTAAAGTAATATATATATATATTCCTATTGTAGTAGTATGATGGAAATGATGATTCGGTGTCTATCATGTTGTTAAACATGACACGTGCCCCGTTCTTACCTTGTTACGCATGGCGCGAAAAACCATCTGATCCATCTCCTCCAAATACAAATTAGCTACTCTGACAGTTTTAATTCCTGTTCAAAGCAGATGTATCGTGACAATAAGAAAAAATATTGTTCATGTTTTATCGAGAAATTTTTATTCAACAGGGTTATTCAAAATGATCATCCGGTATCAGAGTTCTATGTTTTCAGGAATTGTAAGTGATACCTTATCTTTTGCAAACCCCAAATGAAAGAATCGCATAGGGCCATATCAGGTGGCTTGGGTGATAAATTGCTTAACATTAAGTCGTCTGGTCCACTGCGAAAAATTTCTACAACTGCTTCCATGAAATAGGTTCAAGAACACACGAAGGTCATCCGTTTTTCACAGCATAAGATTTCCACGATTTTCTAATGTATTCATGTGCTACTTATTATTCTGCGTCGTTTATTCTCATCATTTGGAACTTCGAAATCGGATGAATCATTTTTATGAATCCTATGTTGTTGT
Organism: Nephila pilipes; assembly: GCA_019974015.1. Lineage (NCBI taxonomy): Eukaryota > Metazoa > Arthropoda > Arachnida > Araneae > Nephilidae > Nephila > Nephila pilipes. Next base: position 34,891 of record BMAW01027407.1, on the reverse strand, counting down.
TTTTTTTTTAAATTTGATTAACGAATGAAAAAGAAATACACTTTATTTCCACGGAACTTCTGCAATGTGCTGTAGTCTGTTTTAACGTCCAAGAAAACAAAGGTCAGGCAGTAGCGCTCCTCGCCTAGTCGTAAGCCTAACTCAAACAGCGAGTCACCCTCTTTCCTCACTGACCTACGCCCCATAATGGCAAATGCTGCTCTCAGACACACCCTATAAAATTAAATAGTAATATATTTCTACTACTCTCATTCTCAACAACTCCCTTGAATTTTATATTCCTCAAATGTTTTCTTCTCCTTATTTTCTTCACATGTTTTATAATTACGCGAATTTCACGGTTAAACAAAAACAGGAATGAACGAGAGGTAATGATGCAGGAAAAAATGAATTAGGGGAAGAAAGTTTTTTTTTTTTTTTTTTTTTTTAAAACAAAAATGTTATATTTTTTTTTATTGTTGTTTTAATCCGAATAAACATTGCGATTTTGCGAGATGATATCGATAGCATTGAATGAAATCAAATTGTGTCAGCGAATTTTTTCCACCGTATTTAAATGTCTTATCAGTTATACTAAATTGTCTTTAAGCGAATCATCGAAGTGCATTCCGATGTGAAACATGTATCTTAGTGGAAATTCGAAGTAAAGTGGCTAGCTCTAAATGTCCCAAGTGGAGCTGAAACGGTTGAAGTAAAAATCTTAACAGAGGATTCAGATATAACAAAATGATGCTGAAATCGTTCAAAATGTTGTTGATGGCATTCTAGATGAAAAGAAATTGAAAAATGAGGTAGAAAGATTAGAAAATGAATTAAAATTACAGTTATGACAGTTAAACCCATCTGACTTGGAAGACGAATTTTCGGGTTGAGAAATTTATTCCAATGATATTGATGAAATTAAATTTTTAGGCTTAATATTGGACAAGAAATTAAAGTTTAAGTCACACATTTTGCAACTTCGTAAAAATTTGCGTCGAATGTTTTGAGGTTTTATCATGTACTTCATGGTTTGTTGGGTGTTCCATCCGATCAAATTCAGATTAATGGTTGTGTGGCATATTGTTAAGCCAAAAAATCAGTTGTATGTTATTTTGACACTGCATAAACATGCCACTCAATGGTAACGGAACGAAAATACCGTGTAAAAATAAAGGGAAAATTGCAGACGATCATAGAAATTTTCAAGAGAATTAGGAAATATTGATTTTTTTGTTGGAAAATAAGAAATGTACAGAATAACTGCTTGATATGTCATAATGATATAAGTTTACCACACATTTGTTCAACATTAATCTTCATTATGAACAACATAAATTAATATTTGAAGAAGATCAGAAAAATTGAAAAGCTGTTGCTTGGACTGAAAAAAAAAACATTTCATGTGTTCTAAGATAACACAAGCAAGTGAAGTCTTAGTGCATGTAAGCTACATACATCTTGTCAGATAGTTAAAAACTCTTAACTGAAGGTGTATTTATAAACGAATGTCTAATCAAAGCTACAAAAATTGTTTGTCTACGAAATGTGAAGGCTTTTGAAGCAATTCCTTTATCCCAAAATACATTTGCGAACAAAGTTACTGATTCGGCCAAAAATTTGAGAAATCAGATGAAAGCAAAATCTTGTTTAATTTCGAAGCCTTTTCCCATTGCCTGTGACGAGACGGATATAGGGGGTGTAATGCAATTTTCTGTATTTTAACATGTATGAGAGACGGATTTCAGCAATTTTGTGGGATTGTTAGAACTAGTACCAATGCATCCCACTTGTACAGGACAAGATATATATGTGTTTTTAATCTTCTGCAAATATACAATCTACCTCTGCCAAAATTAACTTCTGTTGCTTCAGATGGTGCTCCTTCAATGATTAGAAGAAACAGTGGTTTCGTTTCCTTATTGCAACAACAACAACAAAAGCCCAGTGAAATTTATAAAGGATACAAGATTCATCATGCACATTACGTTATACGTCAAGAAATATTATGTGCGTATATGATGAAAATGGAACACGTGTAAACGCCAAACAAAAAAATCATTAATTTCTTAAAATCCCAAGGTGTAAATCAGTGGTAGTTCTTTGTATTCATTAGTGAATCTAAAACTAATTATTGCAGTCTGCCATACTATACAAAGGTACGTTGACTAATTTCACTCCAAAGTTCTTAAGCATTTCTGGGATTTGAAAGAAGAAACATACCAGCTTTTCTAATAAGTAAAAATCGAGATACAAGTCGCTTTTGATACAACAAGGATACAAGATATAACTTTCACAGTCGATATAATTTAAATTATAAGAGCAAAGAAAAGACTGAATCATTACAAACATGTACAATGAAGTTAAAGCACTCAAATGTAAGTAAGTTCCACGGGAAAATCAATTAAAATTTGAATATTTAACACTCTTTTCGTCATGAAAAATGAATCTAAGTGAAACCGCATCGTTTCAAAAATGCGCAAAGTATTTCTTTTGTTCAGAAATGAATTTCAAGCAATATTTCTTTATTTTAAATTACTACAAAATATGGTTCCCCCCTTTTTTTAAAAATTTATTCGGTAGAAATTGAATCAGTACCTAATTAGATACAATTAATAATTCAGTAATAATTAAGTGTTAGTCAGAATTGTAATCGCGTAAAACTCAATGAAATTGGCTTACCAAATTTTTATAATCATTTGCATGCAAGGTTTGAAAACACTCGAGAATTTGTATATGAGATAATTTCTATGTTTGGAAGTACTAATAAGTGTAGGCAATTGTTTTCACTTATAAAAGGAAAAAAAGTCTCTTATCTAATTTCTGACAATAACTTCGGTTCAGTTTTGAAAATAATTACTACAAATAAAATTTCTCCCGAAATAGAAATGGAAGTAGCAGACTAGAGATGTCAAGTATCGCGAAAAAATATTAAAATTATCATTGTTCTTGTTTTCTTCCCTTTCTTTCAACACTATTAAAAATCAAAGTATGATGCCTGTAATTATAGTATTTTTAATAAAATTTGTAATGCCTGTTTTTTGATGGGTCAAATGACCACTTCTATGAGAAAAATAGTTTGGAATTTTAAGGTATATGAGGGCTTAAAATGAGTTTCTTAAATTCCTATTATTTCAGGGCCATGCTTGAGTAATGAATCGATTTGCTTTCTAAGTCCCTTAGCATTCCAGCTCAAACATGGAAATATTGATCATTGTTTAAAATTAATAAGCTGGTTTTAGAATTGTTGGAGCAAGGTGCCCATTATAATGAATAATTGTGACGTAGCGACAAATGGAGAAGTGTTACTATTATTGTGTTGTTAATGTTTTTGTTTGCTGAACTGAAGGCTGTGTAATTTGTGGATCAGATTTCTTTTGCTGTTGATTCTTCTCTTTCACCCAAACATTAATCGTTGCTGACTTTTCTTTGCTGGCTGGACCCAGAAGTTACTTAAAAAAAATTATACTTAGGACTGGTCAGAAGAATATCAACAAGTTTTTCTAAATTTATAAAACTCTAATTTCCAAATCAATTTAATCCTTTTCATTAAAATTATTAATGTCATTTGTGTGTAGATGCGACGCAAGAAACTGTTGGAACTGTTTTAAAACAAGAACATCTTGATTGTTCAAAACATCCCATTTTTTCCCATTCTATACAGTTAACACCTTATGAAAGGAATTACACCAACACGGGACTCGAATGCTTAGCAATAGTAAATGCACTAGACAAATACTATCATCATTTACGTGTGGAAAACATTTTTCAATCTATACAGAACATTCTGTTCTCATATTTGGCTAAAAAGTTTAAAACATTTATTTCGAAGATTATTTAAATAGGCACTAAAATTATTTATGTTTGATAACGAAATTAAATAACAATAAGGAATAAGGAATCTTCTAAATAAGGAATCTTATTAATATGATACAGACATGTTTTATGGAAACTCTATTTCTCACTACACTATTGAATTGCCCATTTAATTTAAGAGGAACAATTAATCGAACATCAAAATTTAAATAATATAAATGATTCCAAGTGCATTAAAATTATTGATACCTGGACAATCAATAAGAAACACATTTTTAAAATTGTTACTCCATTTTCTTTAAGAAAAGAATTACTTGAAAATTCTCATAATGATTTTAAACAGTCAGGGGTTTAAAAAAATGCTTAGCTTAATATTAACATAATATTACTGAAAGGTTATAATTAAAAATATTAACAAATTATGTAAAGCAATATAAAGTTTGAGAATTAAATAAAAAGTCTCATAAAAAAGGTTTGGACTTTTACAAGCATTGCCTCCATCAGTGGAACTTTTCGAAATACCTTTTGTTGATACCGTAGGTAGAATAAATTATTACAATTCCACAAAAAAAAAAAAAAAAAAAAAAAAAATCATATGTTATCATTGATCCTACAAGTAAGTGATTACAGTCTTTCACGTCTGAAAGTGTTACAACTGAAACGTAGACTAACTGTTTAAAACAAATTTTTGACATTCAGATTCCTACAATCTTATTAAGTGATGGGAATGCTGCATTCATATCATCCAGATTTTTTTTTTTTTAAAGTCTTATATAGCAATAGTATCAAATAAAGGATTAACTTCTGCCTATTATCTACAAACCAATGAAAACGTTTATCCAGTCCATCCTCACCCGTTTAAAATACAAGATAAATGAAACTGAATGATAAATGAAACTTAGAAGGCTCAAGAAGGCGACCCCCTCATTTGGTTACGTCCTGTCCACTTTTTATTTAATATATGGTTAACTATCATATGCTACTCCAATCAATATCCACATGTTCATTAAACGAGGAAAATTGCGTTTAGACGTAATCGGGAACATCATGAAAAAGATAATCAATTTCATATTATTAAGCATCAAAATTTAAGCAGGGAGATTTCGTGATGTTAGCATAATTCTAATACCAGGAAACATCTGGTCCTTAAGCAATCCTAAACCAAGTATCCGTTGTGACTTATGAAATTGATAAACCGAATCAAATCACTAATAAGGGTTATGATATTATCTATGCATCGCGATTTAGGTTTCTTTCATTCAGTTAGTGAAAGGCCACCAACGAGTCTCATCTTATACGTTTTCTCTATTAAGGAAAGATAACCCAAATTTTAAATAAATTATCAAATCATTTATTATGTATTATTCATCTTTTTCTGTTCATGAATTCCATTATTGCTTCTGAATTTGAACTACCTTATATACCAACGTATAATGCACATCTACGATTTCAAGCTCCTTCTTTGAAAAGTATTTTATTTATATCCGCCATATAATGGACACCTTTTTCTTTATTAAGGAACCTGAAATGTACGTGTGATTTTCTTATCTTTTGAAGTCACTTAATTGAAGTATTTTCCAAGGATTTTGAGCAATTATATACAGAACTTATAAGTGGTAAGGGGAACAGTAGGTGTGTAAGGGAAATACTTGTGGTCGTAAATAATTCTGCAAACAGGGCAGATTATATTCAATGTAGATATGTACAAAAATGTTATTCTAGATTTCCGAGAAAAAGAGGACACAATTTGGGAGTAAGAACAAGCATATCCGATCCGAATGAATTCGTGGAAATAGGAGTAAAAAAATTTTTTTTCTTCCAATCGTTTAAAGCCCTGATTTTGAAAGGAACATCGAAAGCTTTATTAAATCGCATTTGCTTTAATCGAAATGAAGTTCCTTTCAGCTGTAAACTTTAAGTTCCTTTAGCAAATAATTTTTGATAATTATAATACCGTAATTTTACAATGATTCGAAAGGTTAAAAACGGGTCGTTTATTCTAGTCTGATAAAAATTCTAGACAAGCATTCAGTTGGTCATTCTTCAGGGGCCACGGTAGCCTAGTGGTCAATGTCGTGGACTAACGGCCGGCGGTTTTCGCTCAGACGTGGGTTCGATCCTTGGCCGCCAAAGACCCGCCGTGTTGCCGGGGCTGATGCACGTTAAATCTGTTCGGGGCCCAAAGTCCCCCCGTTGGCGTGGTGTGGATGTTAGGAGAGTGGGTGCCAGCTCAGGTGTCGTCCTCGTCACTTGACCGTGGTTCAAAATTACGAGGTCCGTCGCCAATAGCCCTCGTGTTGCTTCTAGTGCGACGTTAATAAAAACTAAACTAAACTTGGTCATTCTTCAATTTCAGCACCTTATTCCAAAACAACACAGAGTGATGATATTGAAATCTGTTCTGAGCTATCATCTTAACTGACTAAAATCAAAGAACTAGTGAATGTGATTACAAGAAAAGGAAAAAAGCGAACACAAAAAACTATCAATCAATAGAATTAACAACAAAAAAGTGACAAATATACAAAATAAATTACTTACAACATAATACGATTACCCAAACAAATATAAAATTCAAATTATATAAATATATATATATTATGTGAATATATTATCTATGTTCATTTTACATTACAATTTAGCTATTATAATTACTTTTTCTTGGTAAAAGACATATTTCGGAACAGAATGTGTCAAAAAACCTGTGCTAGTTTTTATTAAACCACTCTTACTTCAATATAAATTCGCAGTAGCCTAGAGGTCATGCCCACACACTTGCGACTCTCGTTGTTTTCGTCGAGTCGGGGGCTCGAGTCCTGATACCTCTAAGGATACCGTGTTGCGGGTCTGATGCATACTTAATCTGTCGTGATCCCAAGTCCTCCCGATGGTGTGGAGTAACAATTTGGAGAGAGAGGTGTCAGCTTAGGTGTCTCTCTCATCACTTGATCGAGATTCAAAATTACGAATTCCGTCACTAACAGTCCTCAGTACGACGTTAATAAACAATCGTATTACTTCATCATCATTTCCATGGTCTAACTCTAAAATTCTTGCTTTTACCCACTTGTAAGGAAGCAACTCATTTTTCTTAAGCAATACTGAAAACCATTATTAACATTGTCCTTTTTAAATTGCCATTATTTCGTTGGGGTTGTTCTCTATGAATTACTAAGGCTTAACAAAGTGATAAAAACTTAGTAAGACAATCCTAAACAATCCTATTGTTTCACACGCATCAATGAGAAACACGCCCCCCCCCCCTTTTTTTTTTGGAATGTCTGAGGAGTGAACAAATTCACATTTCGCCCTCTCTTTAATGCCAACTAAAAATAGAGCATTGCCAATGCTGTTCAATACGTAAGAGGGATATTAACCCATGTTCCACACCCCACAAAACATTATCAATCAATCAACCAAAAGAAGTATCAACAAGGCATTTAATTGTTCAAAGATGAGAGGGTAAAATTTAAAATTTTTAATAGGAACCTCGTAATTTTTCGGCGTTACCGTATAATTCGGTAGCGAGTAAATTTTTCGGTGAGGAGAAATAGATTCAACCGAGAAATAATTCATAATCTGCATTACATAGTAGATAATGTATACAGTGTTTGGAACAAGAAATGAAGTTAGTTGATTCTATTTAAGCCCACGAAATGGCGGTAAAAGCAAACATTGTAATGCAATCCTGTTTGAACATATATTAATGAAGCCCTACTTTTGACGTGCTTTAGTTTGTCTTCGTTAAGACATGGAAAGGCTCTTCGTTTGAAAATCGCATTTTCTATTTTTAAAATTAGAAGTTTAATTTGTATTGAGTTAACACATAAAATTAGGTGTTAACTCAATACAAATTAAATATAAAAATACTGTCCAAGTTATAATTAAGGTATTGAATTCTAATATATACATATATATGTGTGTGTATATATATTTGAATTAAGAAGTGCGTCTTGAATGATTTTGAGTTATAAAAATGAGTCAAAAAGAAAGCATATGGTTTCTTTGAATTATTTTAGAAAAAGTGTGTATCTTTTCTTTATACATATTATTTCAAATATTATTATCTGCCTAACTTGGATATTTCTTCATTCTTAGAATCTCAGTTTTAGATTGTTGCCTTACTGTAATCTTGAGTTCATGTGATAGTTCTCCTAATATTTTATAAGATGCCAATCTTACTCTTTTAACTAGTTTTAAACTCCTTTTTCGTGAACTATACTTTTAAAACTTGTACTCCAAAGATACTCTCTTGCATCTTTTTTACTCCGAAATACATAAAAAATTTAATGGTTATTTTATGCAATCTTCTAAATGTTTATATGCATAAAATTATGTATGATGATAGATCTTTTTAGTGAGTTTCTTTTACTTATTAAATACTCGTAAGTAAAGTAAAAGTAATTTATGGGAAAAGTATTTTTTGGAAGAATATTAATTATTATTGTTAAATTTAATGTTGATTTTTGTTTTTCTTATAATTTAAAATCAATATTATTCCTTCATATTTACTTGATATTTAACATAAATCTTTCATTAGCTAAATATTGCTAGTTTTTTGTTTTTTTTTTCCTTTAAACTGCAATACACATGTTCAAAGAAGTGTGAAAATTGTTTTAATGAAAATTTATAAGAAAGTTTCATTTTATTTTAGCGCATGAAGAAAATGATCATTCTGTGATTAAATGCACATTCTGCAATGTAGAACTATCCAAAAAATTTTGTCCAGCAGAAAAAAATATTTTAAGAATTAAAATTTGTATAAATTAATAAAATTCTAAAACTACTCTTTGTAATTATTAAATATAGAACCATGTAGAGCAGGCTCATTTTCTTTTCTTTTACAGCTCTTATCACCAGATTTAATAAAGTTCCATTTGAACTCCTTTTGTAAAAAAATATTTGGTTACAATATCTTAGGATATTACATTTCTTAGAATGGAATGCACGTAATTCAATGTTTACATTGTCATGTATTTATTTTACTATATTTTCATTATTGTGTGTATCCATCTATGTATAAAATCTGAATAGTTATTCTCCAATAACATTAATTGTTAAATTTACAAATTGTATTTCTAATTAACTAGATTTTCACCTTCCTATTGGTTATTTTAGTACTTTTCTGTTAGAGCCATACTATACAATTTTGCTCTAAATTGGTACATTTACCTGGTTTCTTTTAAATATCTTTTACTTGAAACAACATTATTTTCCATATTATTTTGTTTATTTTCCCCCAAGTCTTTTCTACCAAGTTAGCTGGGTTAACATGGATTTTATACAAAACCATTTAAAAATAAGTCAAACAAATTAAGATTATCATGTTATTTTTCTCTTCTTTCTAATATTTAATGTTCCAATTCTTATTTTATGCCTTCATTAATAGCAATTTATAAATGTAGCATTCATTTTTAGAAAGGATTTCTGTAACAACTTGCAATGCTTGCCCATAAAATTTTAACCATAATCCTGTGAGCCCTTTTAACATTTATGTATTAATCATTAATAAATAGAATATTTTTCATAGTTTAAGAGGATATATTTGTATTTTCTTAATAAATAAATATATCATGATAATATTCTGTTAGAAAAGTAAAGGACTTTTTTTTCTTTAAATTTTACATCCTAACCTTTTTCAAACCTAGAAAATCAGAATTATATATATATACTCTGTAAAAGTCAAAAGAACTTCTACGCCCTTTTTCATCAATAAAAAATGTTTTACTTCAGATATATCGACTTAAAATAAATGGGAAATTTATAAAATTAAAAAAAAATGTCAACATAAGTGTGCATTATCAACTTATAAATTAAAACAAAATACCAGGAATAAATCAAATTAAACAGGTACATTCAATTTTCTATGTTAAAGTACACTGAATGCTGATAAAAAAATTAAAAAAAAAAAAAATAGCAGATATTTTCTTTAGATTTTGTCACTGCCATTTATCATGTTATTCATGCATGCCACAATTTTTTTTTTTTTTTTTTTAAAAACAGAGGGGGGTGAATAAATTTTTTTTTAACACCTTTTTTTTTGTTCATCATTTTTAAAAATGATTATTGGTGTACTTTTGTATCAATATGTCAATAAATCTTAAGTGATGTTCATATCTGGAGACTGCTGATGGTAGTTCAAATGCCTATGTGCCAAATATAGTAACCATTCCTTCACATTTTTTTATGTGTGTTTGAGATAGTTATGTTTGAAGATACAACTTCATGACAATTTCGATTTCTTAATGCCAAAGAATATTTTCTTTCAATTTAGTTTGGTAGCCCATTTTGTTTATTATAGACTTGATAAATACTAATTTTTTGAACCTTGCTGCCACCTTGAACTCTCATGTTTAATTGTTTTTAATGCATACTCATTGCTAAATTCTTTATTTTTCAACGTCTAAATTTTTGTATGCCAAAGATTTCAAAAATTTTCATTGCCAAATAAAATATTATTCCAAAAGTTGGTACTTTACTGCTAGACATCTTCCTCTTTGCTTTTTTCTTGTCTTGTTGAACTTTCTCAAAGTAATGCATCACCTATTTGACTATAGATATCAAAGTTTGGGACTGCAGTGATTTGAAACTGAAATAGCTATGTAGTATTTGTTCTTGGGGGGGGGGGTTGCTCACACAAATGTCGTTAACTAGGCACACATTCCTTTCATGACTGCTGTATGATATTCATTTACTTATGTTGTTAAAAATCAGTCTGTAGAGTTTTGTGAACAACAGGTGCCGGGTATGAACATGTTATGGAAAATCATTCTTATCATTTTTTTGATCCAGTCAATCAATGTGTTGTTCATAATGTGTTGAATTATAGTGAAGTGATACAAAGGGGTAGTAAATGCCAAAATGGTACTACTGATCAAAATTAGGATTTGTATTCAATAGTATTCACATGGCCATGGCGCATTTTTAAAAAAAGAAATTTCTTTGCTATGTTTGGTGTCATTTCAAAAGTTATGCTTGCTGTTTAGTATTAACATGTTTGCTTTAGATAAATATTGAAAAAAAAAAAAAAATTTTTTTTTTAAATATTTATTTAAAATACAATAAATATAATTTCTCTTTTTTCTTAAAATTTAGGATTTTTTTTTTTTTTTTCTTTTGGGGAAGAAATAAAACAAGAAGTTGAAAGTAGTAAAATGAAAACCTAGAATTTTAGAAAGAAATGAACAGAATTGCATCAAATAGACATTAAAATATGTGGCATGGTTAAAGTGGAAAAATACCCTAAAATTTAAATGTGTGCTGTGGAAACTTTCTGACAAACTGTTGGCCTTTTTTCTAATATGCGTTTGATGTGATCAGTTTCTTACACAGAATTCTTCTGTAAAATTCTGTTAGAAAAGAATGAGGGTATCTACAAAAATGGATGTGGAAAAGAAGGCTTGCTAATGTTTGCTTCTTTTTTGCATGAAAAAGTGGATGTATTGCTTGATTAATTAATCACAGTGTAATTCTTGTTATTACAATTTAATGTTTACAAGGTGTTATATTCCTTATTAGAAATTTAATCATGCATTTTTCAGATCACAATACTCAATATATACATCCAAGATCTTAGAAGAAATACCTAAGAATATTTTCTAATTCAAAATTCCGTTTAAAAAAGTGAAAATAACATTGAATAAGAATAAACTGTAACTGATAATTGTTGCATTGTTTAATCTTTTTGCGTGTGTGCATTTTATTTATCAATAGCTAAATTTGTTTGGAATGCAGTTTAGTCTACACCCTTGGCAACGACAATATTTATTCGAATTAAATTGCCAAATGGAGCAATTCTAAATTTTTACTTCTCTATTAATAGCTTAGTGCTTGTCATCAATTTTGGGGGTAATAGCACATGATCATATTTTGTTAGAGGTTTTTTTGGCCATCTCTTTTGCATTTGCATCTTGAATAGGTTTGAAACTTTTGACAGTTAAGAAACTGACATGGACATCTTAAATCTATGTGCATATTTTTGTGATATTTTTAATGTGTTTTCTCATATGAATGACATTTCTAAAGAAAAATATTTGTTTGATTATAGTTGGAAGCTTGGAGAACCTAGAATATTTGTAGAAAAAGATGCATAAAAATTCACGAAAATGATGATTATGAAGTTTTAAAGCATTTCTCGGATCTATCGGCAAAATAAGTTGGTAAAGCATTTTCAATATTCTTTCATGTAGAACTCTGTAGAGTTCTAATATGCCGTTTTAAGGCAAGCTGTAATGTTTCATTATAAATGTTAAGTACTTTTTAAGTTTCTGAGGAATTTCTTTTATTAAATTACTATATTTAATTGAAGACTAAATTGCCATTATTTTTATGTTGATTGTGAATTTCTTTAAATTTATTTTGAAAAGCTCTAGATGGTATTTTAAGAGATCTTGGATAATAATAGAATTAAAACATCAAGCTTTTGTAATTATTACAATTAATTCTATTTCTAAATTCCTATCATGGTTTTTGTTCATGTAGAGGACTTGAGAACTTTTTAAAAATTTTTGATGTGGTTTAATCAACACATAGATTTATTTTATAGGAATGTGTTGTTGTAATAACATGAATATAGTTTGATTAGCCAGAAAATAACATAAAAGCAATAACAACATAATAATTATATCTATTTCCGGTACTTTTCCATTTTGCCAGCACAAATCTCATCAGGCAGACTTTTGGTGACAACACACAGTTACCACATATTCCATTTGGTATCGTTTGTAGCATTTTTGGTGACTTTATCGCATGCGCCGATGAAATGGAAAAGAACCCTATTTTTATTACTTGTGACAGATAATGAATCTAAATTCATGAAAATGATGATTATGAAATCTCTAAAACATTTATCAGATCCATTGGTAAATTAGGTTAGTAAAATTTTTTCATATTCTTTTGTTTAGCACTTTGCAGAGTCATGCAATTTGTGGGGCTTTTGAAATAGCGCCAAAGGTAAGGATTTAACAGCATTTTTACCCTAATTTTTTTTAGTGCAATCTGATCTCAGTTTTTGGAAGTCAATTACTGTATGTACATATGTGCTTTTAAAATAACATATATATGCCTTTAAATTTATTGCAAGTATTTTAAGGAAACTCTTTGAAAAAGTAGTTTACTTTTTTTTGAAAATAAGGTATACAGTTGATGATATGTTGCATTTTTCATTTTGTAATAGGATAACAAAGAAAAGTTTGGAGAAGAATTTTTTTATGTCCTTCATGTTTGTTGTGCATCAGAATTCAAGGAGAATCTTGAAGCAGAAGTAAAATTATATGAAAGAAATATATATATATTGCTTGAAAAACCAATTCAGGTAAAAAAAATTGTTTTAGCATTTTTTTCTCATAGTGAAATGATATGCTATTATCAAAAGCCTTTTCTCATGTTTGGAATGTGTTCGTTTATAAGTGAAATAGTGAACCAATTTTTAATTGCCTTGCTTCTATCTGCTTACATTTTTTTCTATTCAGTTTATCGGTGTGTATGTTTTTTAATTTATTATAGATCTTTTTATACAATATTCCTTTTACAATGAACATGTGTATGTGTGTATATACATACATACAAAGATTTTCTTTTCTGTGTAGTAAATAAATATTTCTAAATAAATATGAAGTGGTGTTTTTTGCACCATCATTGGAAATATTTATAATATGCAGCCTATAGAATTTTCAGACTTAGATAGTGAAAAATCCTATTAATAATGTTATATAATATTTTGATTTTAAAAGTGGCATGAATATATATTTTATGCCATTTTTAAGATATCTATCATTTATTTTTTATCCTTTATTATTAATTTTTTTGAAAAATAAAATATAGTATTCAAAGGGTTTTTTTTTTCTTTCTTTCATGTAAAAGAGTGTGCCTAGATATTCAACTAAGGGTTTACCTTTGTTATTTAGCTTTTGTAGCTTTAAATGTTTGTAAAGATACATTGAAATAAAAAATCAATTTTGGATTGTCCTTATTTAGGATCTTGCTCATTTTACAATGAACTTAATGTTTATAAATACCAAACAACTTTTTTTCATATTTATTTAAATGACTTTTTTTTTTTTTTTAAATTTTACTGTAAAACTAAAAAAAAATGTTTTTTCCCCTTTTTTTTCTTTTAAGTTGTATTTGAATGATTCTGAACATTTCTTCGACACTAACATGATGAGCTGACTAGTAAAGCAATAAGGTATCCTTATCTCTAATTTCCATTTTGTAATGAGAATAAAAAAGAAATTTGGACATCAGTGTTTCCTCGTGTCTTTTTACGATAGGATCATCCTTTTTTTCTATTTTGTGATGTCTGAAATAGAATTAATACTATTCTGACATCTGTTGTTTACCCTTAGAGACAGTTTACTTCTTCTCTATTTGTGTAATGTGTAACTTTTGGAAACTGTATTTTGCATATTTAAACCTTACCGATATTAGTCACTATAATATTTGCTAAAATAACTATTATTCAGTATCTATATTTTTCTTCTAATTTGTTTCAAAAATTATATGATTTTTAAGTTAATATATTCCCATTTTTTTTAATCATTGGTGTTTCTTTGCTTAAATGAGAATGTGATTTTAAACACTGTTTTTTTTTTAAATTATTTTTAAATTGTAGTTTGATCAAAGTATATTTATTGAATAATTAATATAACATATTATTTTATGTACTACATATAAAATTTATTGTACACAAATATTATCATTAGCTGCTTACTTATCAGAATGGGTTTTTTTTAGTAAAATATACTTTGTAAGGAATTAAAAGTGGATTTTCAACATATTAAAAAGGTGTACTTTTTATGCTAAAGTTATTTCATTTGCAATATAGTTACTTCGCTTGGTATTAAGTTTTCTTTATCTGGACTTACTCTGGGATCCAAACATGTTGGAATTAAGTCTCAAAAATTCCCATACTAATTGAAATTTCTTTGATTTCAATAAACGAGTAAACATTAGTACAGTTTTTACTTTTTTTTAGAACACTGGAAGCTATGTTCTATATTTAAAACAATTAAAGAGATTTCATTAAATAAATTTTTGAAAGGTTTCAGATTTTTTTTGAAAAATATATATATTTTTACTCCTTTATGAACTTTCTCATTCTGTGATTTATTCTGTAATTAATACCACATTTCAGTATATTACCTTGAAATTTAAGTCATATATAATCTTAACAATTTTCAATATATTTTATTATATTTTGTTATTATATTTTCTACTGAGCAGTATAAATCTATTGATACAAATAACATACTTTTTAGATATAGTGTTTCATAAAGCATTAAAATACCTCCAAAGTATTAAAGTTGAAATAAAGAACTATAAAAGTAAATTTCCTATATCAGTAATTATTGAGAATGAAAATCTTTACTCTGAACAGAGGGATTGGCCATAAGTTGTCAAATGAGAGCAAAAATCATTTGGTTACTTTTACTGAGCTATGTTACTCAGCCTACGAGGAGAATCATTTCGTTAGATTGAATTAATGTTGATTTTCAAGTTTTAGACAGGAAAATCTAATTCGATTTATGTGTGCTTTTTCCTTTGTCTCTAACAATGCTTCTGATTAGTCTTATTTTTTACTTCTTAAGTAAATTTTTTTATCAGTCGTTTAAGAGATATTGTAAATTGGATTAGTGTAAAATTATCAGTAAGTATTGGTGTAAAGGTTGCTTTGAATTTTATCAAAAATGAATTCTTGTTGAAATGCATAAAATGAAAAATAACCTTTTTCATGTGCTTTTTTTTAACAAAATTAGAAAAACTATGTAGTGATACTTTAAACCCAATAAAATTTTTTAAAACCAATTCATATTTTATTCATAATTTGAATTGTCACATTTAGATAAATACTATTTATTTTCTACACAATTTGTACATTATATAGAATGATTTCACAAATTAACGATTTTTTTTCATTATAAAAATAACGAAGTACGATATATTGCAATTTTTATAATATTTGTATTCAAATAAACTTACAAAAGCTTAATTTTAATACAGATATGTGCCTCTGTAATTTTAAATGTAATTAGTTAAGGAAATTTTTATTAAGTGTTTCTGAGCTCATTATTTACAAGCAATCTGAGGACTAATGTAAAAAGGGCTAAGATCACAAAATAAAACAAAATGGGTCTCACTTGAAAAACAACCATCTTGGCAGCAATCATTCATTGGTTAAACATAAAAACATTTGTACAAATTAAGGCAAGTTTTTTTAACAGAATATGTTCAAATAAGAAAACACTTTATTTCAAAGTACATAAGTAAGAAAAATTACAAAATTGTTATCTGAGAAACAAAGAAATGAGACAAAAGAGGAAACAGATTAGTTGATGGATTTTTGCTGTGGTTAGTAAAAACAAAATACATAATGATTATCTGTTCAAATATATTGTTAATATAAATATCTCATTTTATAACCAAGAAAATTATTTATTACAAAATACATATAAGTAAGTACTTCAAATATATCAAATAAAACATCAGATGTATGCAGAATATCTAAGTATATAGCAGCCCAATTTTATCAAAGGGATTTGGTCACACATTTCAGATGTAATCTGTAAACATGCTTTTATTTTTAATGAAGAATAGGATTTTCAAAAAAAGAGTTAAACCATAAATTTTTAGCACTTTTATATGCATGAACTTACTGATATTCTTTAGTTAAAGGATATAAAATGAAGAGGATGTCCAAATGCTCACAGCAACCCCTCCAATAGAACTTCAGAGACAATTAGGGTTAGTTTTTAATTTAAAATGATATAAATAACAAATAAGCAGACCATGGTTTGTTAAAAAATGTTTCATGTTGCCTGCAATAAGAATTAATATTTGACTTAGTTTTGAGTAAATAGGATTTGACTCATGAATACCAATATTATAATAGGACCAGTGACTCTCATATTTTCATACAAATATAACATTTTGATATTATATAATGCAAAAATGTTTCAAGAGTTTTCTTTTTTAATATGTATTTTTTTTTTACATTTCACTTGTTATTCAGGTACAATTAATACTCTAAAAATGATTAATTATTAAAAAATACATACTGAAGTTATATGAATAGGTATTTACTTCTAAGAAAAATATATAATTAATGTTTTAAAATGGTATTTTAAAGTAATTGAAGCATATAATTATTTTCTCAGACCATATAATAATTATTTAAAACTGTTTTCCTCAGTTTGTGTTTTTTTAATACATTGGTGCATCTAAAATTCTACTTCTTCAACAAATATTTACCAATCACTTCTTTTTTTTCTGTGTGGTTTATATAATGCATATAATAAACTTAAGGGTCTATTTTTTGTAATAAAATGAATACTTTAAAAAAAGAAATGTGTGATGTCTCTGTTTTTCTTGAATTCTAGCATATTTATCTACATTTAATTTTTACACTTCTGACTCAATAAGTTATTGTAGAATTAATCCCTCAAGTTGTTACTTCTTTGAGAATATTACAAAACAAATTTCATGTTAAAATGTTAGTAGTAGGAAGAATAGAAATTTAAAGTTTTCATTAAAAAAAATTAAATTTTTAAACTATACTAACAATATTTCCAAATTTTCATCTAAAATAATTTTCTTGAAATGAAATATTATATGATAGGTTGAAATGCAATTTTTAAATTCACAAATTGAAAAAAAAATTGTTATATGGGTATCAAGTCCCCTTAAATTTCATCAACAATTTTATGTTTCTTATTTGTGTTTTTGTTGTGATGCTTCGTCATAGTCAAAATGGATAGGGCAGGATGCTTGAATTACCTTGTAGTTGGAGACATGAAAGTTTAATTTTTAAAAAAATATTACTGGTTGTTGCTTTAATTGTTATTGATAATGAATTTGGTTGATTTTTGAAAATCAGCATACAAAAATTAAAAGAATGATTAAATATAAACAATTAACTATTCTCAAGTGAGTGAATATCTATAGCAAATTAAAACTGGTAAATAAGATGCTTAATGTTTAATTATTTGATATTTGTGTAACTTTAAGAGAGCATTTTTTTTTCATAATTTTAAGTAAATATCATTTGACGTCTGTAAATTGATTTATGCCAATCTTGCATATATGTTCATCATTAGAGATGATTTAATTGATCTTCTCTATTTTCTTAGAGAATTTGTAAAAGAAAACTTGACTTTTTTTAAGTGGTAGAGATAAAAAAAAAAAAAAAAAAGTACATGTATGTTTAAAGATTTTTTGCTCAATTACAATTTATAATTTCTTGGAATAATTCTTGTATTCCACATTTCTTGTTTCAAAGCTACTTGATTATGATCAATTGATATTCTTTACATTTCAATTTTTAATCGTTGTAATTTCTGTGCTCAAACTTGGTAAAAAGAGCAATAGAAAAAGATGACAATTTAGATACCTCTCTAAAAGGTTCTTTGGAATATATATAATATCGTATGGAATAGAATCGTGCAGGATCTTGACTCTTTGTCTTCAATGACCATATTTAACATTTACTGTTTCAATAGCAAACTTGTCAATAGTTATTTAGCATTTTCGAAATAATATGATTCTTATTTAAGATTAATTATGTCACAAATCCGAGCTTTGTAACACGAAATTTGAATTTTTGTTGTTTCGAAAAGTTTCGCCTCAATAAAATCAAACAGATTTAAGAATATGAATTTTAATTTACATGTGGAGAGCTTGTCTAAAATGTGTCTATTGTTTGTAATTGAAATCTATTACTCATGCATATTTCTTTGGATTTTTTTTTGTTTTTTGAAGAACTTAATCAATGACACGTATAGTATAAATATTTTGCTGTAGAAAATAATACAACTCAAAAAATAGATTAGTGGGGGGAAAAAAACAGTGTTAAAGTTGTATGATTTCCTTGTGTAGAAAAATTAAGAAAAAAATAGGAAATATTTTTATAAATATGTATGTTTGATATTATTTTTAAACTACATTGCATGTGCTCCATAAGTTCATTTGATTGTATTTATGTGCATGCATTATTCTTATTTTTACCTTATAAATAATCTTATTTTATTCTGATATTAGTAAAATAGCGTAAACGAGAAAATAATTAACGAATAAGTAATCATTTGAGATGACTAAATATTTTAGCATTTTTGTTTGGTTGGGATCTAATATGTTATTACATATCTCATTCATAATGTAAGTAATTTGTATAATTAAATCTATGAATAATTATTATTTTACTTCAGATGTATTTTTTTAATTTCGAAAATCTACTGATAAGTAAAACATTTTTAAAATCTTATGTCAATTTTTTTAGCATTACAGAATAAAACACTAAATGGAAAGTATTCAAGTGTTGGAACATACCACTCGAAGGAAATTCTTGAAGTATGGCTTGGTAAATAAAATAAATTAAATATGTGAATAAAAGTATTAATGATATTATTGATCATTAGTAATGCAATATATCCAATGAATTAAAAAAAAAAGATTAATAGTTAATAACATCAACATTTCATTTTCAAAATGGAAAAAATAAGTATTTATAGTATATTTTTTTTGAAACTTGGATCAATCTTGCCCATTTGTTTTAATGCATTCATTGTCAAGTTTTCGACAGTGATGGCTTTGTCTGCGGCTTGTTTAGTGTGAATGCCACTCCTACTGAGACTTTTTAAGTAATATGCAATGATTGAAAATGTTCATTTAAACGAAAAAAATTGTAATTGACAGTCTTTTTTTTTTTTTTTTTTTTAGTATGGGAAATGGGATTATAGTGATTGAAGGTACAACTAGACTGCTTATGTAAATATAAAAAGACTTTTTTTTTTTATCTTAGCTTTTCTGTTCCAAGTACGTATTTCACATGAACAAATTCATAGTTTTATGGAACAGTTTTTATTTTTAATTTATTCGAACAATAGACACTTATTGTGTTAAAGAAAAAGAGATGCCAAGATATATGCTTTAATATTTTGCCCAATAGTGTGAATAACTTCATTTTATTGCATTTTACTAAAGTAAGAAATTTCTCTATTTGAGTGTAAGCATTGATATGTAAAACTTATTTTATAAAAACTATAGCAATGCATAATTAAATCTAACTTAACGGGAGGGAGGAATCCTCCGAATTATATTTGCCTTTTCATATAAATTCATTTTGTACCATATATAAGATTTTAACCATGTCATTTCGCAATTTACCATAGTATTTCATGTCTTTTTTTTTGTAATTTTATTTTTAAAAACTTAAGTTATGTTTAAAACAATTGTTTGGTTCAGCTTTCATTCTTGTGCCCCCCCCCCCAAAAAAAAACAATATCTCTTGTTAAAAAATTCATAATGATTTACACATACATTTCATCATTTTTTATGTATTCATTAATGTTATCAATAAAAGTATATATAGAATAAAATTTGAGTTATTTTTTAAAATAATTTACACCCATTTGCTTTACATAAAGTTTGAACTAATATAAATTCATTCATTTTTAATTTATCCATAAATATCATCAATAAAAGTGCAAACTTCATAAAATTTTGTAATAATAATTCTTATTTTATAATATATTTCTCCTTTTTGTGTAACTTTAGCATGAAATGTTTCATCTGTGAAATTCATGAAAAATATTTTACATTTTAGATGCAAAAAGTTGAAGAATTTGTACTAGTTTTGTACTTCAAGCGATCTAAATGAATTTACTAAGGCATAAAAATGGGCTTAAGATTCAAATAAAACAGAAATCCAATTTTTTCATATGCACCAATGAGAAAACAGTTTTTCATTGAAAGAGCCAGAAATAAATACCAGAATCGAGAGCAGCATCATTCCAGAGAAAACTAGATAATTTTATGTATGCTCCAAAGCATTCGTTTTGATGCATGATTTAGCGCATTCATAAAAAAATATATATATATATTCTTTCAAAATACTCAACATAAATTTTTTTTCTCCAAAATATGAATTCCTTCTTGTGTCATTTATCTGACAAGACCTTTTCGTATCGTTACAGTTTAAATAAACATTTGCGAATTCATACAAATGAAAAGCCTTTCGTCTGTGAAATTTGTAACTGGGCATTCTCTGATAGTGGTTCATTAGAATAACATTTGCGTATTCATACCAACGAGAAGCCTTATGTTTGTGAAGTTTGCAAGAAATCTTTCTGTCAGAGTGCTTCTTTAAACCCCCATTTGCGTATTCATTCTTTCGAAAAGCCACTTGTTTGTAAAATTTGCTTGAAGTCTTTCTCTGATAGTAGTTCTTTAAAACACCATTTGCATATTCATTCCAACGAAAAGCCTTATGTTTCTGAAATTTGCAAAAGATTCTTCTGTGATAATAGTTCTTTAAAAAACATTTGCGTGTCCATACTAACGAAAAACCTAATGTTTGTGAAATTTGCAAGAAAGCGTTTTGTCATAGTGGTTCTTTAAAATCTCATTTACGTATTCATACCAATGAAAAGTCATTTGTTTGTGAAATTTGCTAGAATTCGTTCTTTCAGAATGCTTTTTTAAAACGCCATTTGCGTATTCATACTTGCAAAATGTCGTATGTTTGTGAAATTTTAGCAATGACAATCCTTATGTTTGTAAAATTTGTGAGAAGTCGTTCTCTCAAAGGTGTAATTTAAAAAGACATGTACATATTCATGCCAATAAAAAGCCTTTTGTCTGTGAAATTTGAAAAATAGTGTTTTGTCGTATTTTTTCTTTCAAATGCTATTTGTATATTCATACCAACAAAAAACTTTTTATGTATTTGCTTTTGTTCACATTAGTAGTCAGAAGTCATTGGTTTTGACTTGGAAAAAAAAATAGCATCAAGTTCATGAATTTTTCAAGCTTGCCTCTTTATTTTTCCGTAAATATACAGATATAAATGTATTAATGGAAATAAACTTTAAATCTCAAATGCGAAAGATGGAAACTTGTTTTAAAAGTGTTTTTTTCTGTTGTACACTAGACAGTGTTTATAGTATATTTTTTAAAAAAATATGCCATTACAATTCTGCATTTCTATTATTTCTAATTTTTTTTTATATGCATAAAACCATTTTGTAGGTTATATTAGTGTAAGTGCGAGTGTACATCGTGGATAAAGTATTATTTTTATGGTTACATATAATTAACAAAATTTTGTTTTTATTATAATATGTATGTTTGTTTAAAATTTCTTGATACTAAGTACTGCATTCTTTACAGGTATTGTAGGGAAAACAAAAGAAATTGATTTACATAAAATATTTCTGTATATTTACGGAATTACTTTTTTTTATACCAATTATGGTTATTGATTTAAAATTTATAAATTTTATCAAATTGAAAGTTTTCAGTTCTTTTATGATCACCATTATATTTTTTGTCGAAATTGCTTGATTATCAATCAATGAGTTGTTTGACACTCCTTCCGGTTTTCTACTATCCTAAAATCTAATTTTTTTTTTTTTTTTTTTAGATATTCTTAGGCATTATCTCTGTTCTTAAAGTATTATGGTAGAATCTTTCTAGCGTTCTCCAAAAAAATTAATTTGAATTCTGACATTTCTTTGTATACTGTACTTTGTTGAAGTATAGTTATAGGTAGCATTTAAAAAATAACTCCTAGATGGATGTTTTATTTAAAATGTTAAATAATTAGTAACATTAACTATACAGTTATATACAATTATGAATTTATACAGGTTTTGGAAAGGAGGTGTGAGCACAAGGGACTGTTCTCTCTGGTATCTGCCGAGAAACTCTTTGATCGACTATCGAGGCTTCTTTTATCTTCTCATCAAAGAATATGGCGAACTATCTGGAATTTCAAGTGAATGAAGAAAGCAATTTAATATTAATTCTGTAACGTGAAAACGGAATATTTATGCGGCAAAAAAGCTGACTTATAAGAGAGGAAGGTGAATGAGAGAATCGTTACAACTCATTTCTGCTTTGAAAAAACTCTTCTGCAAAGAAAATCTGATATCTTCTTAACTACCTTATATTTCCCGATATAGGCCGAGGGTCCTTCCCCAACCAAATCCCATTTATAAGCCATACTGGAGGTAGAAAAAATTCCTACCACTTTCGAACATGTCACCAGGAGAACAAAAATGTTGCCAAATAGGTATAACGGTTGGAATGTTTTCGAATCAAGTAACTTTTGTGTAAAATTTCAGACGTCAACGGAGATAAGACATAATTCTGATAACCCAATCTGAAGCTAACACATTGTTGCTATTCAATTGTCTTATGTACGATATGGGGTATCTGTAGTCTTTTTTTTTTTTTTTCTCACCCTTAAAATTTTTGTACGAAAAAAAATGAGCGGAAATAGAAAATCGTACACCGCAAATTTCAAACTGCAGGTGATTGCGTGCGCAGAACATTCTAACAACAGTATGGCTGCTCGGCATTTCTCTTTAAATGAAAAACAAGTTCGAGAGTGGAGAAGAAAACGTCTTGAATTGGAGGAGATTCCGAAATCAAAAAGGGCTGCACGTGGTCGTCGGCCTATGTTTCCTGCGCTGGAGGAAAAACTCGCCGCATGGATTCAAGAATCGCGAATGAACGGCTGTATTGTAACCCGCACAGATATCCGAATCAGGACCCTGAACATGATGAAGCAACCCGAATTTGCTCAAAGCAAGCCCGTGAATTTCGTTGCCTCAGAAGGATGGTGCAATCGTTTTATGAATAGGCACAATTTATGCACAAGAGCTCGCACTAAGCTTGCGCAAAAAAAGTTGGGTGAGACAGGTAGAGACCATAAAAAAGAGGACATAAATTCTAGTTTGGAAAATGTAGAAAGTGACGATGAAATGCATCCAGACATTCCAAAGAGTATTAAGTGTGAATTTGATGAATGATTCGGATTCTTCTGACTCGTATAATTATTCATAGAACTTTTTTTTTTTTTTCTTTTGCATTAAGTTTGCATTCAAAACACAAAATGTAAAATAGAAGATTGAAGTGATATATTCCTCTTGAATTACTATTTTTATGTGCGTATTATCTACGTTATTTTAT
Source organism: Nephila pilipes (assembly GCA_019974015.1). NCBI lineage: Eukaryota > Metazoa > Arthropoda > Arachnida > Araneae > Nephilidae > Nephila > Nephila pilipes. Next base: position 11,128 of record BMAW01027407.1, on the reverse strand, counting down.
TATTTCTAGAGTACATTTTGGTAATTTTCCATTACATGGGTACAAATTTCGAAAATAAAAATATTTTCAATAAAATAATTATCATTTCATTCAGAATTATTTTCTTCATAAATTAAGATATATAAACAGACTATATTTAGATAAAAAAAAAATGTTCCAAAAATTTCTTGACTTAACACGAAAATATAGGGTATTTTGACGCAGACATTCCATTCATAGAATGAGTACTTTTGTAAAAGGCATTATCTCTAAAATAAGGTTAGAACTATTTACTGTTAGCAAGTATTCTTGGAACGTACAAAGATTCGACTAATAAGAAAATTGAACGTGCTATGAAATAATAAAAATGTAAATTATAAAATATACAATAAGGTGCATGCAGTATTAGCTATGCATTCTGATCGAATTTTGTGCAGATATGGTCATTTCTATATTTCTAATGCAAATATATGTACAAGTAAGTTACATATTGTTATCTAATGTGAAGCAAACATGCTTATTTCAGTGAATATAATGCAATAATAGCCATACAAGGTCAGTTATATATATAGGTATTCTAATTAAATGTTAAGTTCGTTTCTTTATTTCTAATACTTGCCTTTCGTCCAAGTACATTAATTTAAATACGAATAATAATCATAGTTGAGTCAGTTGAGATTTGCCGTTTGGACCAACCTGCCTTACTCAATCCGATCACCATGACTCTCGTAAAATCGTCTGTCTGCCGATATTCCCTCCACAGACGATGGCCTGGCGTTTTCTGCTATTACATGCGTCCTCCGAGACAAGAACAAATTTTGTACAATTTCCCTAGCAAAAATAACGACTCCAAAAATCGAACATTCTGCAAGTTCCTTCCCATATATCTTCAACGTGCACTAGATAGCGGCGCATTTCACAACATTTGCACAACACGGTGATGTGCGTCTACCCTGAAATTTGCGTAATTTTCCGGCATCTCTTTGGTGTTATATTATCAATGCCGTGTAGTATAAATATTAATAAAATAATCCAACTTAAAAATAAAGAAATGCTTAAAATTACATTCAGATTGGTGCAAAGAAATAGAAATGATGAACAATAGCTTTGAAACAAATAACAATAGAATACTAATGAGTAAATATAATATAAAAACTTATAAAGCTTGTATAAAAAGGAAAAAATAACAACAACAACTAGTATTCACAAGATGTTTAGTTTAGTTTTTTATTAATGTCGCACTAGAAGCAACACGAGGGCTATTGGCGATGGACCTCGTAATTATAAACCACGGTCAATAGAGGAGGACGATACCTGAGTTGGCACCCCCTCTCCTAACATCCACACCAACGGGAGACTTTGGGCCCCAACAGATTTAACATGCATCAGCCCCGGCTACACTGCGGGTCTTTGGCAGCCAAGGATCGATCCCGCGACTGAACGAAAACCGCCGGTCACGAATCCAACTTAACCACTAGGCTACCGCGGCCGCATTAACATGATGAACTATTTCTTTTTTTTATTAAGTAAATTTAATAACTTTAAAACTATTTAAACATGAATTTTTGTATGTACAAGAGCAATACATGTACGAAGGTCAGGGCCAATCAATATTTTAACAGACAAATAGCTTTACAGTAAAAATGGTTCATTACATTAATGCAATTTATCATTTACTCTTTCACGTAATCTCCAACTTCTCTGCACTTGTCCTGTCCGTTTGAGATTTTTTTTTTTATCCCGCAGCGAATGATTCTTTTCTTTGTTCTCGAAGACAGTTTTGTACTATTTTCCTTATCTATTCGTTCTCGTTGAACTTGATGCCACGAAAAGCGTTTTTTCATTGGACAAAATAAAAGCCTGAAGGGGTAAGATCTGGGCTGCAAGGAGAATAAGGTAAAGGTACCCAACCCATTTTGCAAATAGTTTCCAACGCCAACTCCGCCATATGAGGTCGAGCGTTGTTTTACAAAAGAAGCAGGCATTTCCTCTGACATCTCCAACAATTCATCTGAACTTGAGTTTTTCCTCAATCAAGTCCAAGAAGTGTAGACTGTTGATAATGCGTTGTCTTTTCCAATAATGACAGAAAATCGTAAGTGACGCTTTTGCGACAACTTTTCAACCCACGTGAAAAAACCCCGTTGTTCATGTAACTATTGTTGTCCGGGAGAATATTTTTGACGGTTTTACACTTTCCGAAGGAAACAATCACAGAATGCTGTTTTTTGAAAAGTATTTCCTCCGAACGAATACTTCACCGTAATTAGGACTTCAGAGGTTATGTTTATGTAGATAAAAATCGAAAAGCTCAATAAAACTCTGGGCAAGGTTGCTAACAAAAACTTACGAAAGTTTCAATCACCTGAATTAAAGAGTTTCTTTCACTAAAAATTTTTAAATATTGAACGACCCTCGTATTTGCCAGAAAGTAAGGGAAGGAAACATTTGAAAATTTTCAGTGATTGGAAGATCATGTATCACATAACACAAGGGCATTAATATTTATAAGAAAAACTGACTTCAAACTGCATGAGTATTAGTAGCAGTTTATGATGCAAAAGAGAAACTTCGCTATGCTGTGTCAAACAATGCGTATCATTGATCTAGATATTTGGAGAAAAGATACAAATTGCTTAACAAAAAAGTACAAAAATAGAGAATGTTTCCTGGAATACCCTGAGGATGTGCCGCCTGTTTCAGAGTCCATAAAAAAATTTGCCAAGCCTTAAGAGATGCTATAAAACCTCACTGACAATGAATATAGTGAAAAATCTAATAAAGAATAGTAAAAAAAAAAAATTTCTCCTCACAAAAACGAAAAAAAAAGAAGTATAAAAAACAAAACAACTAAAGCAGTAATGTGTGTATATATTATATATTAAAACGGTTGAACCCAGTTTTAATTTTCATATTTTATATAATAATTTTTTTTCATTAATACTGATCAGTAATTAAATACACTAAAAATGAAATAACCTTATTGCATTATCTTGTTGTTATGATATAATTATACACTAAATTTACTTTAGAATCATAATTCAATTACAATCAGTTAAATATATTCAATACATAAAGTACAATAAAATGCATGTTACTAAACAAAAAATTCCAGGCCAAAATATTATACAATTCTGATCTTCAAAATTAAAAGTGAATTCAAGGCCACAAAGCAATAAGTAAACTTTATTGAGAGAAAAGGAAGAATTTTCTCTCGCTTTAAATTCATTATGTCAAAATATGCAAACACTATTAAACTTACATAATGAATACAAGCAACATTTCTACATAAAAAAGTTTTGCTGAATTTTTTGATCTATGAAAAATCAGACATGAACATCAGCAATAGTGACAAATTCTAGCATTATTTAACTAGAAAAATATTTTAATTATCCTATTTATGTATAAATTATCTCATTTTAGAAATAATTGCTTTCAATACAAAGGAACCACAACAATATAGAGACTTGAATACATTGCACCTTTAAAACTGTCATAACATTTGTATTAGGTTTATCAATTGAATGTCTTAAAAATATGAGTTTCGTGCAATTTTAACGAGTTAAAGTTCTATGCACAGTGAGCATCGGTTATTATTTTGTTTATGTAATCATTATATACCAATATTGTTTACATCATTGTTGACAGAACCAAATGTGTACTAAATTAATAATTATTTGTCCCAACATATAAAAATACATTATGTGTTATAAAAAAAATTTCCAATAAGAAAGATCAAAACATTGGAATATCACAGTCATTTTGAAATTAATTTTGAAGTAAAATGTGGGCCTTGAACAAATAATGGTTTTCTAACCAATGCAAGGAGAATTACTGGGGAATTTTAGGAATACAGAGCAGTGTTGCAATTCTAATTCGTTATTTCCCCCTTGGATTGAAAAAAAAAAAAACGTTTTACAATGATACTTTAAAGGTTGGACATTGCCTAAAAGCCCCAATGAATGTTACAAAATAAAAAAAAAAATTAAGGTTTGGAACAACAGAAAGAAGAGAGGAGTAAACAAAACTATACTATTACCACAAAAATTTGCTTATCACTCCATTTTGCACTTTTGACAGAAAATAAAATTCATCACAAGAAAACTAAAAATTTATTTTCATGAAAAATTTATGATTTATAAATGAATAAACACAATTGGTATTCAAAGGAAAAAAACAATTCCACACATATATTTCATGTAAACCAATTTCTTATGTTTTTATTCTGACAGAAAATTTATATAATACTTATTAAGAAAATACATTTATGATTACCAATCAAACTTTAAAAATATACATCATAATGAATTCAGAATTTTATTGAATTTCATAATAAACTGGGTCTATAATAATAAAAATATTATTTTTATCCATAATATACTAACTTGTGAAAATGTAACTTACAAAAATGTTTGATATCAAAATTAGAAGTAACAGAAATGCAGAATTATATTTTTACATCAATTTAAAAAATATACAGAAAGCTCTATTTAGTGTACAACAGTGAAAATATTTTTTAAACAAGTTTCAATCTTTTAAATTATTGGAATTTAAAACTGATTTCTACTAATGCATCTATTTTTGTATTCTTACTGCAAAAAGAAGCATTCTTGAACTACTTTTCTTCTCTACTTTTAGTTTTTCTTTGTACTTAAGAATACTTTTAGATTATCATGAAAAAACAAATGTGTTTTCCCACAACAAAACCAAAAGTCTTTTTCCAAATTTAAGAAACTGAATGTTTTTCGTTGGTATGAGAACAAAAATGCTTTTTTAAAGAACAATTATCAGAGAATGCCTTCTTGCAAATTTTGCAAATGCAGAACTTTTCCTTCGAATGAGTACGCAAATGGCGTTTAAAATTACCTCCATCAGAGAATGCCTTCTTGCAAATTTCGCAGACAAAAGGCTTTTCGTCTGTATGAATACGCAAATGCCTTTTGAAAGAACAACTATGAGAGAAGATTTTTTTGCAAATTTCGCATATATATGGCTTTTCTTTGGTATGAATACGCAAATGACTCTTTAAAGAACTGCAATATGAGAAAGTCTTCTTACAAATTTGACAAACATAAGGCTTTTCATTCGTATGAATGCGCAAATGATGTTTTAAAGAGCTCCTATCAGAGAATGCCTTCTTACAAATTTCACATATGTATGGCTTTTCATTGGTATGAACACGCAAATGAGATTTTAAGGAATAACTGTGTGAGAATGCCATCTTACATACATCACACACAAAAGGTTTTTCTTTGGTATGAATACGTAAATGGTATTTTAAAGAATTACTTTGAGAGAATGCTTTCTGGCAAATTTCACAAACATAAGGCTTTTCATTTGTATGAGTGCGTAAATGGGTTTTTAAAGAACTACTTTCAGTAAAAGCCTTCTTGCAAACCTCACAGACATATGGTTTTTCGTTCCTATGAATACGCAAATGTTTATTTAAGTTGTAAAGATGAGAAAAGGTTTTGTCACATAGATGACACAAGAAGGAGTGCATCCTATTTTTGGTATGATTATTTGCTGCTAATCTTATTAGAATATATCTTTTTCATTGAATGCACCGAAAGAACAATTATCATTGAAAAGAACAATTAGTTACACACATAACATGTCTTCTTTCTTCTGAATGATGCTGCTCTCGTCTCAAGCATTCATTTCCCTTCCCTTCTTGCCATGGAGAAAATACATTGTTTCTCATTGACAGTGTGTAAACATCAGATAAAGGGTCATCCAATTTGAGCCTTTAGGAAATTTTTATACTTTTGTTAATTCATTTTGAATGTCTGAAATTAAAAAATAGCACATAATTCTAATTTATTTCACCTAAAATGTAAAATATATTTAATGAATTCAGAGACATAGATAAAATATTGCTTACTAGATACAAGAAAAAAGAGTAAATAAATTATAAGTTAAGAATTATCAATACAAATCTTTTGAATTTATATGAAGTTGAATTTTATATAAAACAAAAGCATATAAAGTATTCAAAAAATAATAATATAAGTTTTAATCTTTATATATATTTCATTACCAATATAGATCAATACTTAAAAAAATGCAGGAATTTATCCACATATCATTTTGAATTTTTCTGCGAGTTTTAGAGGGATTATAGTGGAAGAGCCAAATTTAGTTTTGCTGCACTAAACAAATTTTTAAAATCGATAATTTTTTTTAAAATCACATTATAAAAAACAGATATACAAAATTACAGAGTTAAAATCTTAAATATGGAATGAGGAGCAAATTTTATGTTTAAAAAAAATCAAAGAAATTTCGGTGGGGAAATTCGCACTGAAATTTATCAGATACGTTGAAAATACATGAAATCTTCTGTAATGTATACACTAAAAGATTACTAAAATTAAAAAATGCTTATTCATCAATTTTGTTTCTGTAACATAGTTATATTTATTTTATTACATTCTAAAAATACAGTTGTTTTATTATATATTCAAAATTGCATACACATTTGATATAATTATTACTATGAAATAACTTAAGATATAGAAATATAATGTATTTTGCATATTAGTTCATTCTAATGCACATAATGTTAGAAATTACAGCTCTTAACTTTGATTTCAGGAAACTGCAGGTTGAAGCAACTTGCTGTATCGAAGTTTTAATTTATCTAGAGTAATGTACAGTTTGAATTATAACTAAGAAATAGTAGAAATATGAACTTAATTTTTAGTTTTAAGATTTCTTTAAATTGTCACCATCCATAGTTATACATTTCTCCCAGAATTTCTCGATCTTTCAAAAACATTCATTGTAGAACACAGTAGATTGAACTCTATATTCTTCATACTGCAGGTTAGTTCAATTTATTGTTAGCTGAAACCAAACAAGTTGATATTAATGGCTGTAATTTAAAATATAATTAATATAAGGATTAATTAATATGCAGAATAAATATCATTAAGATGTCTCTGTTATTTCTTAGTAATAATTAAAGCTTCGCATTACTAAAAATTATCAATAATAAAAAATATGCAATTATCAATTTCAATTGTGTTATGAAATTACAAGATTTGTTTTGTTATACACACATTTACTGAAAATTTAAACAAATTATTTAAATATTGTATTTTTTTAAAAAAAAATTAATCAATCATGCATGGTTTCCAGTTTAGATAAAATTAATTTTACGTATAAGTGTTTACCTTTAGATTTGAACAAATTTCTAACTTTTGTAAAGTGCAATAAAATGAAGTGATACATGCTAATAATTAGACAATCTAGCCATACTCTCTATCTCTCTCAATAAAGATAATCACAGTTACCATATTTAAAAAAAGTTAGTAGATTCAACTATTTCATTAAAATGAGTATTTCTGATTAACGAAATTTATTTAAAAATCTCAGTTGGTGTTGCACTTACAATTGAATTAAAATCAAGGCCATGATTTGCAAATATCAGGTCTACTTGACTGACAGAGCAATACAAACATTTACAGAAGCATGGTAGATGAGCTTTTGTTAAATATATATATATAATTTTCCAATTTGAAACTCGCATGTTATTACCGATTTTTATTTCACATAAAATTTAAAGATTGCATTACAATTCACCAAAGCAATAAATAACACTGTTATTAGTATAATATTTAATTTGATTCATTTACCAGCCATCCTTTAACAATTTCCTCTAGTGGTATGTTTCTAACACTTTAGCACTTTCCATTCCATATTTCAATCAGCAATACTTAAAAAATTCATCCCCACTTAACTATTATTGATCATCTCTAATATTGAGTGAATGCAAGTGATGGTGGAGCTTAAAAGCATAAGAGACAGATGTGGTTATGCTGAATCAAACAAGGTGCAACTGTAGTCCTGAATTTTGAGAAAATGGAAAAATAAGAAATTGGTTGACAAGAAGAAGGGTTCAAAATAGAGAAGGATCACTGGGATATCCAATGGAAGAAAAGGCGGGGGATCACTAAAGACAATAAACCTCATAGGAAAGAAAAAAATCACTAGGGGATCTCAGGGTTATGATACCCATACTTGCCTAAAGAAAGCAAGCTCCTGAGGAGATCTCCCCTAGAGAATTTAGCCATCCTCAACTTAGGTTTAATTAGATGAACATGTTCCATAAAGATATAGTCATAAGGAATGTTTACTGATTAATTTTTTTTTAATCCCAAAGTCTATTGTCTATTTGTTTTAGTAGCATATTGTTGCGTAATGTAATATCCATGTGGAAACATATGAAGAAAATATCTACTGCAAATAAAAAATATATTCATTGAATTATTGTTACAAAACCCACTTTTCATACATCTCATGCATACTAAGTATTCAGTGTCAATTGATCTAAAATGCATAACATATCACAAAAAAAAACTTTTCAGAAAAGCATGAAAAAAATTTCTATTTACATCTTTCTATACTTAAAAAATAGAAGTCACATATTTTTTTTCCTTTAAATATCTCAAAATTTGTTAAGTTTTTCAGATTGATTGACACATTTTTAATATTGCACTTGGAAGCAACATGAAGGTTCTACTCGATTTTATACTTTAATTTCACGTTTTAATTTTCGATCTTTTTTCTTATTGAAAAACGATTCATCGAAAAAGAAAATTGTGTAACTTCTTATATGACTCAGAATAAAATTAACTATTAATTTTTATGAAACAATATCATTAAAAGTTCAAAATGTTTTTTTAAAAAATGTGTTTGGATTACTATTTTTTCTCTCTCTTTCAGTTGATTTGCCACAATGTATTAAAAGAATTTTCACATTCAATTTATTATAGCTACAATTTAGGTTAATAAAGAATGTATAATTGGTTACCGAAAATATCTTGAGAAAAATGTATTTTAAAAAAACTATTAATTTACATTGTTTTAAACTTAAAAAATAGCAGCCTAGATTTTCTTTTTTTCTTTTACATATCCCCAAATTCACTCAATTTTCTAACTGGATTGATTTGTAATTAAATTCACACTCAGAAGTAACACTCGAACAATGCATAATTTTCTACTTGGATTGATTTTTAAATAAAGACACTTAGAAAAACGATAAAAGAATTATGGTCCATTTTCCAGAGATACTTTTAAATAACTTCTTCAATTCTGATTTTTTACCTTTTTTCTCATTCAAAAACCATTCAATGAAAAAGAAAAATATTTTTTCTGATGTAACTCGGAATATAATTTTATAAAATGCATCAATTCTACTTTGACATGTTTCTTCCAAATTTGTTTGCATTATTTTAACATTTTTTTCTATTTCAACTGATTTATCTGCACGAACTAATTTCGAAAAGTCTTATACAGTTCTTCTCATTCTGTATTGCCTTGTTCTTTACTACAGAGGCCTAGATAGTATTTAACACACCTCACAGTAAATTTTTACAGTACTGCGTACTGAAAATTAATGTAAGATTTTAAAAATGTTTTACTTATCAGTCGATTTTCCAAATTAAAAACATACATCTGAAGTAAAATAAGAAATATTTATTCATAGATTTAAATTATACAAATGAATTTCCATTTGACTGAGATATTTAATAACATATTTGATCACAACTAAACAAAAATGCTAAAATATTTAGTCATCACAAGTGATTACTTATTCATTATTTTCCCCATTTAAACATTTTACTCATATTAGAATATAATAAGAATATTTATAAGGTGATTAGAATGATGCATGCACATGCAATGTAGTTTAAAAATAATATCCAACACATAAAATTATAAAAATATTTCCTATTTTTTTCTTAACTTTTCTACATAAGGAAATCATACAACTTTAACACTGTTCTTTTTTATCACTAAGCTATTTTTTGACTTGCATTATTTTCTACAACAAAATATTATTCTATACCTGTCATTGATTAAGTTTTTTTTTAAAAAAAAAAAAATCACAAGAATTATGTATGAATAACAGATTTCAATTACAAAAGATACATACATTTTAGACATGCTCTTGAAAATTCAGATTTCATGTTAACAGAGCGCTGATTAGTGTTAGAGCTCTAATTAAATTTCATATTAATTTGAAAATACTAAATAACTGTTGACAAGAAGCTATTGAAACAGGAAATGTTATATATGGTAAAGAGTCAAGATCTTGCATGATTCTATTCCATATGATATTATACATCCTAAAGCACATTTAAGAGAAGTGTCTAAATTGGTCATCTTTTTCTATTGCTCTTTTTACCAAATTTAAGCATAGAAATTACAAAGATTCAAAATTGGAATGTAATGAATATCAAATGATCAAAATCAAGTTGCTTTGAAACAAGAAAAAAGTAATACAACAATTATTCTAGGAAATAATAAGTTGTAATTGAACAAACATTCCTTAAAGATATATTTATTAATTTTTACATCTGTACTGCTTAAAATAAAAGTCAAATTTTCTTTTACACATTCTCTAAGCAGATAGAGAACATTAAATCAACTGTCTGTAATGATGAATGCATATGTAAGAATGGCATATAAATCAATTTTCAGACATTAAATGCTATTTGCTTAAAAGGATAAATAAAAAAAAAAAAACTACCCATGTTAGGAGAAATGCAAATATTAAATAACGAATCCTTATTACTTCTTAATACTAAATTAAAGATGCAATTAAAGTGATGTATCAAGCATGATGATGATTTTAATCAAGCGAATTAATTTTGGGTAACCATAATAGCTTCTTTAGGTGTGCAGAATTTCTGCATGGGGCACATCTTTTCCATCTGGATTGATTTTTAATAAAAGCTGCAGTCATTTTTTTAAAAAAAAAATAACAGATATTTTAAGGACTTTAAAAATCACCCTTTGCTTTTATAAACCTTTTCTTAAAATTTATTTTCTTTGTGATGTTTAAACACTTTGAAGTGTCCATTTTTGCATTCTGCCAAAAAGTGTTTAAGGATGATTCACAATTTTTTTTTTTATTATTATTTGGAACAAAGGAGTAAAATGCATGTTTTACAGAAGTGAGTGGATGAAGATTTAATTTTAACCCAAAATTTTCATAAGCATTAGTCTCACAGACTATGCAAAATACATAAATTTAACTTTTACAAATAAAGACACAGAAAGATGAACTTCTTAAGAACCTTCCTAAATTGTTCAATAATTAGTATTGTGATTGTCATAGGTCAAATAACCCTTATGA